>WMED01006238.1:0-18663 GCA_019650415.1 Pipa parva | reverse complement strand
TTTTCAGATGATTTTCAGGGGTTAAAAAGTAGTCTTATACGCCAGCAAATACAGTAATCAAAATATCCACTGGGCTATGGGTAAATCCTTCTCCTTTAGTAAATAACCCAAATCATAGAGATTTCTTATAGAATTCTCTTTTACTAATATTCCTTATTTTCACTTATATTTGTACAATAGCCATACATAATACATGGGCAAAGGTATATGAACTCCATCTGAATAAGTGGATTAGGACTTTTTAGCCAAAGCTTTCAACAGGTTTTTTAAAAAATCAAATCAAGTTTACAGCCATGCAGCTTCCTTACACAAACATTAATAATATTATTGGCTTTACTAAAAGAGTTCCATTACTTTTAGTGAGGAGGCTACTTTTCCAATAAGTCAGTTTAACATATTTCTGCTATGCTAAATCTGTCCCCAGTAAATCCTAATTGCTGTTATTGTGAAAATTCTAGGGGCCACAACATGCATAAGGCAGTTGGCTACATAATCTGATAGGATAGTTCCATTAAGAGCTAAAGTTTTAATGTGTAAAAAAAACAGTTCCAAACTGCCTCCAGAAACAACAGCAAAGGTACTGTTCTTTGGGAGTTTCATGCATTGGTTTTGTATAGCCAATCAACCATACAAAAGCCTGAAATTGCTATGTCCAATGCCAAGTGTCTGTGTGAGTGGTGTAACGCACAGCTCCATTAGATCATAGAGTGGTGGAAATGTGTTCTCTTGAGTAATTAATAATGCTTTGCCATCTGGCAGACTGATGGGGAATTTGAAATTGGCAGATGAATGCATTGTTCTATTTGTTAAGTTTGTGAGAGAAGGAATAATGTCCTGGGGTCGTTTTTGGTATGGTTTAGGCAGGATTTCTTAGTAACGGTGAAATGACGTCTTAATTCTACAGCATACAAGGACATTTTTTAAAACTGTATACTTCCAGCTTTGTGGAAATGATAACATAATTATTTTATAAAACGTTATCTCTTTGTTCTTTCCCACCTCTTTAGCCTGAACATACAAACGTCTGTTTCTGGTACATCCCGCCAAGTCTTAGAGGAATTCCTAATAATTCTGAAAGGCAGGAGATGCTGCACAGGGTATGATACATCATTTCTAATACAACTGTATTCATGAACAAATAGCCAGTTGTACAGTAGTAGAACTTGTGAAAGTTGTAGACTTTAGTAAAGTGGACTTCAACCTGTCACTTTCTGGGAATGGGTAAACTTTTTTATGGGTGGTATCGCCATGAGGTCATTATGTCATTTCCATATCAAATGATGACAACAGTGGAATGGTAGGCCATATTACGTATGGCAGTGGCCATCCATTAAACAGATAGGACAGGACAGGGGGCCACATCTGGAGGCTAGACTATTCCTAATACACCCTTCTGGGGTGAGGAGGCAATGGACTGTGGCAGTTTTACTTATTGTCTCTATTCCGGATGTCCATGTTCCTGGCTTTTGCAGAACTGCATCTCATAGCATCCCAACAACAACCACTGGCTTTATTAGATAGGAAAAATTGGATAGAGGCAGTAAAGAATCCATTATTGGGCATCACTATATCCCGGGGCTCTTCTGCACTATCATGTAGTGATTGTGCAGCTTTGCTACTGTAAATATATTGTTTTAGGACTAGATAATATTTATCTTACCATGAACTTCAATTTTCTTTAAATGTATTTTAAGGTTGCTCCAAAAATCAAAGCTATGATGATGGAATCTGGCACAACAATGGTAGGATACCAGCCACAGGGCGATAAAGCCAATTTTTTCCGAATGGTCATCTCTAACCCAGCAGCAACCAAATCAGACATCGACTTTCTGGTGGAAGAAATTGAAAGATTGGGTCAGGATTTGTAATAGTTTTGATGTTTACTGTAACCCTTGTACTGTCCTTGTGAAGAAGCATCCTAATCACAGAGGGAGTTAGCTGTTGGTGTTCTTGTATAGGTAGTTTACTTTATAAGACAAAATGGGTTGTGCAATGTACAGAGTCATATACTAAAGGGATTCCTTTAATATGTGTACAGTTCCCTTCTTGCACCTTATTTAATATAAGTTGCTGGAACATTTATGTAGATCATTGACAATGTTTATTATATTAATTACTGTGTAAGTAGCACCTTACATAAGTGTGGTTTTATCCCTGTGATGGGCAGAGGGTTGTGCAAAGTGTTTCACTGTAATATTGCTAAGCCCCTCTGCTTTCAAGCGCTTAGTGATCTGCATTAAAATTATAACTATAAAATGTCACATTTTGTACGTGTGTGTGCGCGGTGTGATTTTAAACATATATGTACAGGGTATTGGCAGGTTAGGCTGCTGTTTAGAGCAGACAGTGATGCTGATGAATACTGGAATAGGGCGGCCATGGAAAGTATATTTTAAATAAGATCTTTCACACAAGTGTGAATTTTTTTGGCTTTGCTCCCATGTTGTGTATTGTAAACATATAGAGGACAGCATAAATGTCAGAGGTTATTCTATAAATCTAGTCAGACACTGTCTTGATTGTATACTTCACTAACTCAAGTTGTTTATTATAGAATCAACTGCTACATTGTCATGTCTGTAAAATGTAGGAGAAATATCTGACAAAAGAAATCGGGAGACTAAATTTAAATGCCCCTAATCTAATGAGTATTTACCAGGAAAAAAAAAAATTATAAAATGAAATTGAAATATTAAACAAGCAATATAACCCCCTATCCAAGCTTTGTAGGCCTTTCTAAAGTATTCCTATATACATGAATAAATATTGAATATGCTGACTAGCTGGGCTATGATAAATCCTTATAGTCACAGACCCTGTGGTTGGTCCTTTGATCAGTAGCAAAACAAGCCTGAAACGCGTTTACCCAATAAGTAGTTGTGCCCAGTGGGGGCTTATATTAGCACAGTAATTGTTACAGGTATAATATCTCTGTATTTTTAGGGGTTTCTTTGTGTAGATTGTGCACATTATTGTTAAACAACTTTGTGAAATTGAAATATATGTCATAGTTTTACAGTAATTTCACTGTTTAATGATAGCTATATGAAATACTTGCTTATTTATATGCAAAGATTTACCATGTTAAAGAGGTGTCTTGTATTTTCCTCCCATTTGTAGTATTGTATTATATATATATATATATATATATATATATATATATATATATATATATACGTATATATATATACACACACTTATAAATATACACAGTATATATTAATGAAGTTCTAAATAATGTTTATTGTATTTTAGTGTCTTTGTGAGCCAAAGAAGAACTGATAAATATAGTGTAAGATGTAGATTTGAATATAGTGTCCTACAAACACTTATATAAAAACACAGAACCTTATACTGATGGGCAAATGCAGAATATCTCACAGGGCTTATTTATCAACCCCCCGTTACAGTAAATACCGTTATTATATACTTTTCCTATTAGACAAATAGCATTGTTGCACTTTCCTTACAGTTAACCCTTTATGCTCGTAACAATGAGGAAGTGTGACAAAGAAAAAGGTGTAATACCGCACAAAATGCCAGATTTAAGGTATTTTTATTATTCGGTTTTGACAAATATGCCCCTGAATTGAAAGGAAAGCTCACAACAGTATAGTGCCAGGTAATTGCACTGAATATTTATCCACATAATGATAGATCAGTACTTCCTAGATTTAAATTTTAGTCTAGATAAGAGTAAAACCCCTAGACCTTCTTAATTATTAATGAAGGAGGAGTTACTATGGTTCGTTACATATTAATCTAAATAGCATACATCAGTGGAATAGGCTGTGGCACTCAGCAATATATGTTGTCTATTGAGTGTGTGCAGTCTGACCAAACCCCCAGAATCAATTTAATATTGTGCTTAGATAAAATGGTAACTCATAACCATTTGGCCAAATCAGTCTTGGCTCATCACAGCATCAAAGTTTAATTGCTGTGGACATCAAAAATGAAGGGTATTCCCAGTTTCCAATATGAATGTGGAAAGCATAGTACATAACCTAGGATATAGACTCATACTTGATGATTTACTTAAGATGCACTTTTAACTCATGAATATTGATCTTAAAATCTGCAGGTGTTTATTTCCCTTTGTATAGTGTATTGCATACTATTTGACCATCAGAAAATCCTTTGATCCATACTAATGATTTATCATTCCATCTATCCTCTATAGTTCTAGCTGTATTTATGTAATGTACAGTGGGAGTGTGACAGATCATTTGAGCATGTTCTGTGGGACACTATGGTATGAAAGGTAACTGTAACAGAGGTAAGGAAAATTTACAAAGGAACTGGTGGATGAATGTGTTTTCTGTTGTCCAGAAGATCCCCTGAAAATGTTGGGAAAAAGAAATAAGCACTCACCTCTACAGGAAGTAAACATCAACTTTCTCCTCTGGGTAATTATTTTTGGACAAGGCCCAGATTAGATGCAATATGGAAGGACTACTCAGTATATCCTTTAGATCTAAAAATAATTCTAAGAATTAGTCTTTATACTTCCCAGATTTGTACAAAAAATGTACCAGGCCTTCCATTTCCTGCCTTATTCTAATCTAATTTCACCCATACTGTGCCTACTTCTGCTTGTTTTTAATCTTTCGCGAGCGCTACCTCCAATCAGTGGTACACATTTGGACCTCATTCCTCTAACTCTCATTCTTCTTCACTGAATAAAGAAATTCTATATGTAGTCAGCTTACTTATCAATATTATCAATAGGATGCAAAAAGAAAAAAAAAAGAAGAAAAAATATAACACATTTACCTGTATATACTTAATTCATCCACACCCCTATAATTTTTCAAGTTTTTTGTTTTTTTAGTTGGATCAATCATTCTTGAACAAATCAATGCATGTATAGCCAATGTTGGTTGTTTACCAATGTTTCCATATTGATTGTCTACAGCAAAGTCCTAGTAGTACAGATCTGTGCTTGGAACTACTAGTCTTTTATAGAGGAGTAACAGAAAGATGTCATTTAACAACTGAAAGAGGGTAAACATTTTATTGACCCTATTTTAAGTAAGTTTTGATGCAGCTAAAAAGGCAAAAGTTATTAAGCACATTCAATAGATTTGTAACGGTGATAGAACCCAGGCATTTTGAATTACGGTGGGTTGTTTCCTAGGAAATTATCATAAGCTAACAGCTCAGAAAAGATCCATATTATTTACTGGGTAGAGTACTCCCACCACCTGTGACTACCGTAGTGAACAACTGGGAACCTGTTTAGCTGCTTCTGGACTACCATGATTTTCCCACATGCAATTCTGGGTGGCTTCCATATAAATATTACTATTATTGATTACATATAACCCTGCCTTTTTAAAGAGGCGTTTAAAATAAATGGCTGAAAAATTTTATATTAAAGACCAAGTCACAGTAACAAAATTGAAATAATATATTTGTATTCCCCAACATTTTATTTCTGGCAGTATCAGGATACTCTAAGCAAGGTTGCCAAAATAACAAATGTGAAGGTAATGCAGCTCGATCCCAGTGTTTAATAAATAAGATATTAAGTTATTCACACCTTCAATTAAATCCCCGTATGCCGAGGGTAAACAACGTCCCAGGCGTCTGTAGAAATAGCAAAATCCAAAAGAGTAACCTCAGGCACCACTGCAGGATAATAAAAAGTAGAGTTTATTCCTTAAAAACAAACATGCTGGCAGTGACTGCCTCATTCTTCTAGTATAATTTATTTGTATATATACATATATATGGCATTTTACTGCTTGTTTTAGACATCCTATCACTGAAATCAGAAACTCTGCTCCCTTTTCCATGATTTACTTTAAGACAGCAGTTCTCAACCAGGGGGTCACAAACCCGTTGGGGGGGTTGAATGACAATTTGCCACTGGTCGCCTAAGATCAAGATCATCAGAATTGAATTCTCAAATAGCAGAATCCCATAGCGACAGTATTCCCATACTGCTGCCATGCAGCACTGGGTTCTGAGTTCAATTCCACCCTGGACTTCATCTGTTTGGAGTTTGTATGTTCTCCCTGCACCTGCATGGGTTTCCTCCCACAATCCAAAAACATACTTCTGTGTGTGACTGAATAGGGAAACTAGATTGTAAACTCCATGGAGCGGTGAATGAGGAATCTCTATAAAGCGCTGTGAAATATATCAGCGCTGTATAAATTAATCAATAAAATAATAAATTCGACAATATTCCCATATTAAAATTGCAACAGTAGTAGTCTATTATGACCAAAAACTTGTTATTGGGGTTACCAATATACTATAATATATGATATACTAAAGGGTTGCAGCTATAAAAAGGTTGAGAACCACCGCTCTAAGATGATCATTATGTGTTTCTTTTTCCTGCTATATAAAAGCACAATGTAATACGTCAGTGCGGTCTAATATATGCCAGTCCATGTATGCACAGATTACTACAGAAAATAGTCAACTAAGATTTTTTTATTTTGTTCTCTGTACTTCACCATATTATTAAGACACCAGTTACAAATGTGGCCTGTATACATGTGCAAGTTTTGTCTAGCTTTTCACATACAAACCCCCTACAGGTGTGATTTACTAAATGGGGAAACATTCACTTCACCTCAGGTGAATTATTCTTCATGCATTTTTCAGTGAAACATCCATCTCAGGTAAAATATCCTGCTTCAAGGTGAATAATTCACCCATTTTCAGGTATTTCTGCTATTAAAGGCAATTATTCACCTCAGGGAACTGTCTTAATGTCTGCCTGTTCCTCATCAAATTATCATGTTTTGAATTGAAGACTTAAATTAGACAAAAAGAGTCCGGAGCTGCCCTATATCTATTTATCTGACTGGTTATCTGTGTACATGGTATACTGTGCTATCTTACAGACTCCTGTAATTAGTGGTTGCCAGTAGAACTGATTCCACTGTGCCCAGTGATTTTTGTCCTGTATCCTGCAGGGGAATTTTAGGTTCTTTAACCTGAAACCACAGTCAAGGTTACACATTCAACATGGCATCAGCCTGTTCCAGCAGTTTTGCACAAAATGATTGAAACAGGGACCCATTAAGCCATAGAAATAGCGCTGCTATTGAAAAGAAACATGCAAGTGAACATCTGGATTGGCTGTATTCTGCAAGATTTAAGAATCAATTTCTGCAGAATTTAAGTATCAATTTTTCTAGCCTAAGCTTATTTCTTTCTACAGTAGTTTATAAAGTCAGGGAATGCCCACTTCCTAGTATGTGCTCAAGTCAACAGCTTTATAACTTATGAAATCATAGAATCATTTATTTCCAATATTGTTCTTAAAGTTATTTATCATATTTATAAATAGGGTTTATTTTCCATGTCTCTAACATTCCCTGTAGATCGGGGTCTAAAACTCGGCTGAGTAAATAGGCTACACAGAAAAAATTTTTTGAAGATGACTATTCCTTCAAAATGATTAAAATTGCAATTTTCGTCTTGCACCGGCACCGACCACCAAACACTTCTTCCTTACCTGCACACAGTGCTTGCAAGTAAGGAAGTGGTTTTCGGTGGTGTTGGCAGTGCCTAGGGAGAATTAAAAGTGAAAAGGTAGCTTGTACACAATAGCATATAAATAAACATGCAGAAAGTGAATGTTTAGTTTACCCTCTTCCCTTACACATATGGAGCAGACTTGGAGGAAAAATCTTGTGCACTAAGGGAAAATATGTAGCTGCAAATGTCATTTGCTGCATTTTGGCCTGCTCCATCTACAATTCATTTTTAAAACAATATATGGTAATAAACCCTACTAAATTCCATTACCTGTACTATATACATGGTGATAACCTTTTCTAAACTGGCAAAATTATTTCTACCCTGAAAGAATTTTCTAGTTGACTGATCATTTTTCTTCCATCTCCTTCTTCTTCCCCCCAAGCAAAACTGTATTAAGCAGACTCATTATTTTTTGACAAGTTTATTTATTAGCAAATTGACAAGAGAAAAATAAAATCACATTGACTCAGGAGGAAAGTCAGGAATTGTAGCAATAGACGCACAGCTTTATTTTATTTTTTATAAGGGCACTGTATGTTTGAGTAATGAGAAATATGGTGTTTTGTGATCATTGGGTTCTGGCTATCCTGTGACTATAAAGAAATATTTATTTAAGAAGATATGCAATGCTGTTTTAATTTTGTTAATAAAATTATACCTTAAAAGCAAGTGTGTCTAGGTAATGTTTTTTCTTAAATATAAAAAGAAAAATATTTCAAAGGGTTTCATGAATCATAAAGGCAATGCTTTTCTCTATAATTAATATGGCAATATAGGCACCTTGTAGAAATATATATAAAGGTACTTTCTAGAGTAGATATTAAATACAGAGATTATATCATAGGCGCAATTGACAATGGGTTCACATTGTGTTTGCTAAAATTATAATTTGCTCTTTCCTTATAGAAACAATATTTATGGCCAAAAAATAAAGAGTCCATCTAATCTAACAGTTTTCCAAAATATACACTAGGGTTGTTTTTTAAACAGTTGTTTATGCAACCCCCTTTAATGAATGTAAACGTCACTGCAATAAATTATTTGTGTCTGTTAATGAGTGATTGTTCACTCTAAAAGAATATTTTGTGTTGATTTAATAAAGAAAAAGGTGACCATAAACATAACACATCTACTTAACTAAAATTCTCTTTCTGTGTGTGCCACATATTGCCAGGCAAAAATGTGAATATTACCTCTTGGTACAAAACAAAAGTAGCTATCAACCATGCCAAACTATATATGCAGACTAGTGGAATAGACTCTGCCACATTCATAATGCTGGGAAAAAGGTCCACTAGAGACACATTATGCAAGTCTAACAACATGGAGTTCTATCAGGTGCCATGTTAGCCAACAGGTAAAGTATATTTAGACATTGTAGGTTTCTGTGGAATTCTGGGAAAATACTTTAGGCCTACTATACCTGCAAAGCCAAGAGTCTCTAATATTTTCAAATGTTTGTTGGGTAATCAACTCACTGAAAAAAACTGATAGAATAAAAGGGAAAAAATGTTTAAATGTCAATGAAAATGTAAAATATTGAATTAGACCTACAGGTGCATCTAAATTAGAATATCAGCCAAAAGGTTTTTTTTCAGTAATTCAAGTAAATAAGTGAAACTCATATAATGGGCGAAATTTAATAAAATCAAAAATATCAATATCGTGATATTGATAATTTAGACATGATATCGAATAGTAATTTAAACACAAATAAAATTCAGTTACCGCAATATTGAATTTTTCCGATATCGCTATATCGAAAATTCGATTGAAACTTTTCAGTCTGCTTATTTCTATGGGAAATTGGTAATATTGATAATTTTTGGTGGAAAAATTAAATATCGCGATATAGAATTTTCAATAATTTTCTAAATTATTTTATTGAATTTTTCAGTCGAAAAGTCAAAAACGGCCTTTTCAACTTTAATACATTTCATCCATAGAGTCATTACATGCAGAGTGAACTTTTTCAAGTGTTTATGTTAACCTTGATGATTATGGCTTAAAGCCCAGGAAGACCCAAAATTCATTATCTCAGAAAATGTGAACATTATACAAGACCATCTGTAAAAAAATTTTGGAACACAGAAATGTTGGCCAAATGAAAAGTATGTACGGTAAATGCACTAAATACTTGCTCAGGGCTCTTTTTGCATGAATAACTGCATTAATGCGGCGTGGCATGGAGGTGTTCAGCAGGTGGCACTGCAAAGGTGTTATGGAAGCCCAGGTTGCTTTGATAGCAGCATTCAGCTCATCTGCATTGTTGGGTCTGATGTCTCTCATCTTCCTCTTGACAATGCCCCATAGATTTTCTATGGGATTAAGGTCTGGCAAGTTTACTGGTCAATCAAACACAGTGATACTGTGGTTATTAAACCAGGTATTGGTACTTTTGACAGTGTGGACAGGTGCCAAGTTCTGCTGAAAAATGAAAATTCCATCTCCAAAAAGTTTGTAGGCAGAGGGAAGCATAAAGTGCTCTAAAATTTCCTGGTAGATGACTGCACTGACTTTGGTCTTGATAAAACACAGTGGACCTACACCTGCAGATGACATGGCTCCCCAAACCATCACTGATTGTGGAAGCTTCACACTATACCTCAAGCAGCTTGGATTGTGTGTCTCTCTACTCTTCCTCCAGACTCTGGGGCCTTGATTTCCAAATGAAATCTAAAATTTACTTTCATCTGAAAACAACACCTTGGACCACTGAGCAACAGTCCAGTGCTTTTTCTCCTTGGCCCAGGTAAGATGCTTCTGGCTTGACACATGAATGCGACACTTGTGGCCCATGTCCTGGATACATCTGTGTGCAGTGGCTCTTGAAGCACTGACTTCAGCAGCAGTCCACTCCTTGTGAATCTCCCCCAAATTTTTGAATGGCCTTTTCTTAACAATCCTATCAAGGCTGCGGTTATCCCAATTGCTTGTGCGCCTTTTTCTACCACACTTTTTCCTTCCACTCAACTTTCCATTAATATGCTTTGATATAGTACTCGGTGAACAGCCAGCTTCTTTAGCAATGACTTTTTGTGGCTTACCCTCCTTGTTGAGTGTGTCAATGATTGCCTTCTTGACATTTGTCAAGTCAGCAGTCTTCCCCCATGATTGTGTCACTTACTGAACAAGACTAAGGGACCTTTTAAAAATGCTCAGGAAGCCTTTGGAGGTGTTTTGGGTTAATTGTTCTAATTTTCTGAGATAATGAATTATGGGTTTTCCTTGGCTGTAAGCCATAATCATCAAGATTAACATAATTGAATTACTAAAAAAAAAACAAAAAAAACTTTTGGCTGATATCCTAATTTATTGAGATGCAGCTGTATAAAACAGTTAAACTATTTTAATTCCAAAAATGGATCCATGAAAAAAATCATCTGACAGGTTGGGAAGTGTGGTGTTCTCCTTTGACTGAGTGAAAAGGATTTAACAGATAAAACCAGAAATCTCTTTTCTAACACTGTAGGGAGACAGGAACACTAGGGAAATCCCAAAGATTCCTGCATGGGTAGGGTCAGTTGACCATCTGGTATTGAACCCTGGATACCAAATTTAAGAACTTTCTGCTTAAATACAGTCTTGATTGTGGGTAAGTGTTGAGCTGGTAAAATATGGAAAAGGTGTGCAAGGATGACCATGTAGCAATCTTTCAAAACTGCTCAGCAGAGGTCAGATTCCAATTCACTTGGAATTTGCTGATCGATCTGGTAAAATGCGCACTGATCTCAAGAAGATGGACGACCAAGCAGAGTAGAAGCATGTTACCCTGTCCCCTACCAGTACTATTGAACTGGAGAGTTCAACTCGGTCAAAAAGATTTTTCTCTAGGGGATTTGAGCCCACTAACAACTTCAGAATATTATCTCTGAGTAATGGGTAAACCCAGAACACAAATTTTAACTTTTCTCAGTTCATGTCACTAAGAAACCTTGGACAAATAATGCAACCTCCCTTAGTAGATGCTTCTCTCTCTTGATTGTCTAAATCTTTTGCATTGCTGTTGAGTGAGCACAAAATAAATAAATAATTTTACAAAAATACACCACAACATTTCACATTAGTTTTAGGCACCTTTCTATTCTGAACAATGGCCATATATGTTTAAATCACATGGGACCCCAATTGAACATACAAGGTAAATCTATATTTTACACCTACTCTGAGGTAAAAAAAAAACCAAAAAAACATACAAACCTAAAACTGACACACAGGAGACACCTACAATTCTGGAAATTTATTGCTGAAAGCATCTCCCAGACTGAAGTAGTATCCTCATTTTCTGGGAAAGTACAAAAACTATTAGCATCTAATAGTGCTATATCAAAACAATAATGAATAAAAGGTGAATAGCCCAAAAATGCCAAATATATAAAGATACAGTAAAAAAAATTAATATGTGAATGAAATAAGAAAAAACACTCCAAAGAATTCCAAGGAAACGTGACTCCGCCACACAATCAGTGTCAGCTTAGTAACACTAAACACTCACCAGACAGTGATGATAATATAACCTTAACGGGTAATCACAAGCTGAATGAACCATCTGTTGTAAACCGAAATGGTTCTGAAGTTTCCACAATATGGAACAGCTCATTTGTTGCAATAAGAAAAAAGAAAAGCTTCCACAGGGTGAAATATCTTTACTGCAGTAATCATAAATGATTTAAAAAAAAATATACTCAAAAAGGTGATACAATTTCAAGCAGTAAAAGATGGCCTCAGCAGGGCACATGCACAATATATGTTGTGTAGAATCCAATGTCCCAACCAACAGATTGTTGTTTCAACTTGGAGAATATATCCCTGATGTGATTACCCATTAAGGTTATATCATCATCACTGCCTGGTGAGCGTTTAGTATTATTAAACTGACACGGATTGCGTGGCGGAGTCACGTTTCATTAGAATTCTTTGGAGTGTTTTTTCTTATTTTATTCACATATTAATTTTGCACTGTATCTTCATATATTTGGCATTTTGGGCTATTCACTTTTTATTCATTATTGTTTTGATATAGCACTATTAGGTGCTATTTTTTGCGCTCTCTTTCCCAGAATTTTTATACACCGATTTCTTTTGGAGTGGAGGGTCGGACTCTTTAGAAGAAAGCTGCATCATCATTGGACATCACAAGGCTTGAACTTTTATTTGAATGAACTTTTTATGAATTTGAACATTATTCATGTCTTTAGCGCTGCTTAGGTGTTTTTTTTCATATCCTCATTTTCTGTTTAATAAAATGTTTTAGGTCCATCTTTTAAAATTTCACATACAGTATTGTTTTTCCAAAGCAAAGCAGCAACAATTACCTTGAATCAGAGCCAGAAGGTTTAATCACAGTAAAACAATTGCCAATTCTTTTATTTCCCAAGCAAATTGATAACTCCACACACACACTAAGAGTGCACATTCTATAGCTTTTATTAGAGACTGTCAGGTGGAAATTCTCTTACGCTAAAATAATTTACAACCACTTAAGAATTTGGCATTTCTTCCATCTGAAGATCTCCCACAAGCTGCAGGACCTTGCATTAACATCAATAGTATTATTTATTTACAGGTCTTCTACAATAAGTACAAACTAATATGAAATCAATGACTGAATTTTGGAACAGATTCTGTGGCTAAATACATCAATCCCATCCCATCTATACAAAAGTTTCAGAATTATGACGACTCAGCAGGGCTTGCTTCTGTGCAGCTGACAACAGGCCTTTCTGTAATGGGAAGAGCCATGTTCACTGGTTCTTCAACAGGTGCAGTTACATTTTCAGTGGTGGTTGCTGGGATGTGGTCGAACAATGGTGCAGCTATGTCACCCACCATTGGTGCTAATGGAAATGGAGGAAACTGAGGAGGTACTGACAAAGGTGGCATTCCAGTGAGATTTAGTGTGTGTAGTGGGCCAATGGGTGGCAAGCCTGCAACTGCAAGGCAAAAAAAATTAGCATGTCTAAAAAAATAACCTGAAAAGAAATCTTTCTGGGACATTCATATGTACGATCTTCTACACGATAGAGGCTGAAACTGTGAGTGAACTGCTGGAGTTACAATCAATGCTGATGATAGAGAAGAACTAAAGAGAGAAATAAACGGGAGTTTTAGGTACGACTCTATGAAGAGAAATATTTACACTGCTATTCACCTGGTGCTTAACATTTGCAGTGCAAGAATAAATACAGCTCATCTGTATATTAGGATTCTATTATATACTAGAGCAGTCACTTCTCTCATTTACAATGCCTAGTATACAGTTTTCAAACTTCTTCTAAAATGCTAAGTATAAGGAAGTGCACAGATTATGTTAAAGTAACAGTTTATAAATTGTAACAGAAAGTGGCTCCAAACCAGCAGTGCACAGCGCCAATGCACTCAGCTAATATGCACTGGCATTTAACATTTTCAACTTTATTTAGGGTTCACTAGACATCAAGTGTAAAAGGCAGACAGGTATCCCATACAAGCGCCGAGACTTTTTATCCATGCATGATAAACATTAACAGTAAATTAAAGAGCAAGTTGTAGTTTAACATACCAGTATTTGAAAGGTCTGGCAATCCAGGCCGTGGAATTAAGTGTGGAGCGGGCATGTTAATATTGGGGAGATTGGGAAGATTCGTTAGATTAGGGAGTCCAGTGGATAATGGCATGAGACCTTAAGCAGAAAGAAAATAATAATTAAAAATTATCTACCAATAACAAAAAAACTAATATAAAATAATATGGATTGAAAATGTGAATTAAAAAATAGACTATTTGAAAAGATTAATGTTAAAATCTATTTTCCCTCAGAAAATGCAGTATTTAAAAAAATAAATAAATCTTATTCTGGGTACAAAATATTAATTCACTAAATCGCGAAGAACCCATGAAAAGCATGTTAATTTAATAAAACAAAATACATCACATCATTAAAAGAGAGATATAATGCTCTACGTTCACCTAAGTAAAGGCAAAATAAACCCAAAAAGCTTTCATTTATAATTTTAATGTTCATCCAAAAAACGTTTAGTATAGGAGGAAAAAGCATAGTCAAGCCTCCACACTGCCAGTTAGCTCAATCTCCTGTGTTTCACAGCACTGCTTCCTCTTTAAGAAGCTTGTACCCAGAGGATGAGGTAGCTGAACCCTCTCTGCACTTATATAAGGAGGTGCAGAAATGGATCAGGAGGACACCCAGAGGGAAGTCACAGCTAGGGGCCAAGTAACCCAGGCAGAAGAAGCATCCCTAGAAACACAAGGTAACTCTAGGTTATATGATGCAATAAGGCACAGAAGAGATACAAAAGAGCAGGTTCAGGTTAAATGTCCATTCACCTTTAAATCAATCTACTACATAACTTATACGGCTTATGTTGCCACCACCTGATGATGGTTTTCATGATAAGGACGATACAGATTTAAACACTGTGATGCCTCGGTTAGTCCATACAGCTCTACTCCCTTGCTTGCTAGCAGTCTATAAAAGCACAATGAACCATTTGCGTGCAGCTCATACGTGTGATATGTCCCTCTCTAGCCTAGCAGCCATTCATCTACAAGGCAACCAACTTCACTGTTCATTTATTCCAAGTATTTTATGATCACACTGGCATCAACAATCATTTTTTTTACTTGATTTAAACACAGCTTTGTAGTTTTTAAAAGCATTATGTTCAAATGAATAATAATTGCATACATTACAATTTAATAACAAATAAAAATACCTGGAAGTGAAACAGCTGGGTTTAGAGGAACAGGTGTTAGAGAAGGATTTATCTGGGGTGTTAACACCGGCACAGTAGGAATACCTACAATTAAAAATACCCATTTAATAAAGGTTTAAATCTGCATTCTGCACACTAAACATGACACAAATCTACATTCATGTCCAGCATGTCAACCATTAGAATGCTACCATAATTCTAAAATAATTAACTAATCTGAATAGAGAAGAAACCTGCTTAATCACTTTGCCTTTATTATAATCTTTGGGTCTACCACTTTTAGTGCTGCATCAGGAACTACTCTCCAACTGCACCTCAAATTACTAGATCTCTAATGGATCTCTAATGGAGACACAGGGGGCTATTCTCTAAAGTTCGAACTGTCACATAAAACTGTGAATTTGCCAGCTAATGAAAGTCGCAATAGACTACTACTGCTGCAGTCATGTCTTTATAATGTGAATATTGTCGCAATTGCGACTTTACTATGGAAATATTGCTGCAGCCGCAACTTTAAAATTGTCGCGGTTGCAATTTTACAATGGGAGAATTGTCGCGGTCACGGATTTGCTATGGAAATCTGCTGTTTGAGAATTCGACAGTTGAACTCGGACTTTAGAGAATAACCCCCACAGAATTTAAATCCCAGAAGAGTTAAAATTCATATACAATCATGTGTAATGTATAGAATGCTGACATTGAGGCAATAACACAAACTTTATAATGGAGAAAAGGTTCCTTAAATAGGGCCATGCAGTGTAGTAAGTATCCACATCAGCAAGCAGCACCCAGTACTTTGTCACACAAAGGATAAGTGACCATCCTGCTGTGCAAAGGGTATTAACATCCACATTTTACTTTCAGTGACAAGGATACCCATCTACTGCCAGGGGTTTCAGCGCCCAAAACTGTCCAAAGTGGCCATTGTCTGAAGTGTATCCTCTTAATGTAGTAGTATCACAGCAACTGCTTTTGCTTCTACAGAGCTTTATGAGCACCATAGGCTGGATTTACTGAAGGACAACCATATGCAAGGTCAAATTTTTAAGCCACATGCTTTTTTTATGCTGATGCCTTGCCAAATCCTGCACACTATGATACTTTTTAATCGTTACTGTTAGTTTAAAAGAATACGCTGCTATTCCATCCTTGTCTTTAAATACAACAATTAGAACAGGGCAGTATAATGTTCCTTCAGAAAGCATCAATAGTTTTAATCTGGGGATCAACAGGAACTTGGAAGATGCAGTCATAGGATTGTACTCACTGAGACAAAAGTATTTGAGTGTTTTGTATTGACTTTAATTAAAATTTGCTGCCCTGCTCCAAAGTGATTAAATGAAAGTGCAGAAAAGGTCTAAAACGGATATCTGCATTAATGTTATTAATGTGCTTACGATAATAATGTTTTTGTTAAGGTTAATGTCTAACTCAGAAAACATCAGCAGAGTATACTACAAGGATGTCATTAGTGACATCATGACTGGCTGACTCTTACTTGCTCACATACAACTAAACACTTGGGATGATAATATGACCAATAAGGTTATTCTGATAACATCCAGGTCACTTAAATTGACAACCAAGGAGTCACCCAGGCCTTCCTATAGAAAGCTATAAGATAAATAGAAATTAATAGAGCTAGGCTGTCAGTGCTGCTTCACCCTGCTGAAAAAGCCTAAATCTTCACAAGAAGTATTATGTACCTGCATTAAACACACTACTTGATACAGGGGGATTGGAACCAATCGAAAGCGCAGACAGGCTAGCATCAATTCCTGCAGTGCCAAGTGGTAAAGCAGGAGGGGAGTTTACAGATGACAGCTGAACCTTAAAAATAAAAAAATATGAATGAAAATAATGAAAAGGAATTCTCAGTTTGCAACATTACGACAACATTCCATGCAACTTCAAATCTATCCACTGCAAATTCATGCAAAATTAGGGAAAAACATCAGGTATCAAAGTGAAAATTGTGACAATATGTGTGTTTGTGTTACACAGATATTATTACTCCAAATAAAATTGTCTGCCATTTAAATCAATGCATAAACAATTTTAATTTATCCATCTATAACCCCAACTGCAAAAATGTTGGGATGCTGTGTAAAATGAGTTTCTCAGAAGCAAACCAATCTGTAAAAAAAAACGGTATAAAAATGTTGAAAAAGGCCTCTATGAAAAATTGCAAAGACTCTGAATATCTCACATAAAATATATATCATCAAAAGATTTGGAAAATCTAGAGAAATCCATGTGCACAAGGAGATGGGCCAGTAATAGAAGGTTGTAATCTATGGGCCCTGATGAAGCATTGCATTAAAAACAGGCATTCATTGGTCATGCAAATCACTGTAGAGGTACAGGAATGAATACTTTTAGAAATTATTGTCTGTGAACAGAGTTTGCTGTGCAATTCACAAATGCTAGTTTAAGCAACAAAGCAGCCATATATCAACATAATCCAGGAAGGCTGCCATTATTTTTCTGGGCTAAAGCTCATTTAAAATGGACTGAGGCAAAATGAAAAACTGTTTTGTGGTCAGATGAATGAAAATTCGAAAATCTTTATGGAAACTATGGCTGCCGTTATCCTGCAGACTCAAGAGGGGAAGAGGAACCACCCAGCTTATTTTCAGCATTCAGCTCAAAAGCCTGCACCTCTGATTGTATGGGTCAGACAAGAATGGGACAACATTCCCCTTTCTGTCAGAAATTTGTTACCTCACTTTTCAGATGTTTTTACAGACTGCTGAAAAAGGAAGAGGGGATGCTACACAATGAAAGACATCGCCCTGTCCCAACATTTTTTTTTTTTTTTTTTAAACTGTTTATTTAACCCTGTCCCAACTTTTTAAAGATGTTTTGCTGCCTTCAATGTCTAAATGAGTAATCGTCTAAAATGAAATGGAAAAATGTCTAGCTTTCATCTTCTGATGTGTTTTATGTTCCGTTGCGGGAAAAAAATATGGTTGTAAGAAATTTCCAGATTATTGCAATGGTGACATTACAATTTCTTATGAGAATTCATGCATATAGTCTGTATGTGCGCTTGTCTTCTTTAACATATCCATGTGAAGGAGGACATAACTTTGATCCAATAAGTCACTTTAATATATCACATTTACTCCTTAATACATAAGCTTCAGAGTGTTTGGATGGTTAGACATGTCAAGGACAAAGCAAACATTTTAACAACAGTCAGAAACAAGCAAGCTCTGCCATAATGAAAACCCTTACATTTTATGGTATATTGTCCCTGTATCATCACTTTAATATTGAAGCATGTTCAGGAAGTTACAACTCGGGTTGTATTTTTATATTCTAGAGCAGTGTTTCCCAAAGTTTACCTGTTTGTGGCCCGGTTATTTTTGTGCTTTCTCTTCGTGACCCGGCACGAAGGATAAGCACAAAAATAACCGGGTCACAAGAGCGCCACTCA
>WMED01006237.1:0-18664 GCA_019650415.1 Pipa parva | reverse complement strand
CTGCTTGGCAATATGGGGTGCACAGGAAAAAAATCGGCTGGCAGTGAAAGGGTTAAAGCGAAACATGTACCAGGAGCAAAAAATTGCATAGCCAACTCCTTATCACAGTTTCATTTTCAGGAGTTTCTAAGGCTAGCTCCTCTTGCATACAAAACAGGACAACATGTGCCAGATTCCTTATGGAACACCGTTACAGTAACATAGCCACATTACTGACGAGATCACTACCTCCCACAACCAGACAGGCATATACCCGAGTTTGGACTGCCTGGTTCACTATGGCGCTAGACAGCCCTGGTATAGCGACTCACCGCGATAGGACTACGGCACTGTTGATCTACTTGCAATACTTAACCACTACAGGGATAACAGGAACAACAGCACAAAGGAACTTACCTGCATTGGCCCCTTTTATTCCAATTGCTATCATGGCCTGATATAACAAAAGAATTTTGTGTCAGGCACATAATAAAAGGTAAAACACATCGGTAGATGGTCCTCTGGCAGGTACAAAAGCTATACACAACCACAATTGCTGAAATACTAATGTTATTACTCTTTTATAGGAGGACCCATCCCAATTTACTCTTGGAATTTGGGTCATTCATTCGTATATTGGGTGGCAAAGAGGGCAACTATCAGACATCCCAATGGATATGGTAAAAATCAGGTGAAGGGGCATTGGGGGTTTATTATGGAAACAAATTTTGCCAGAAGTACGTTAGATTATTTATTGGGGTCTAAAACCAGATATCCTCCTGTTACATGTGGAAGAAATGATTTAGGGAGACAGAAGAATGTTCAGTTAATACAGCAGATAAAGCACGATATAGTCACATGTCGTAACATCTTTCCTGAAATGGTTATAGTATGGTCAGAGATAGTAGCTAGGCAAGTCTGGAGAGGAGCTATTCATTACAAGGCTATTGAAAAATGCAGAATTAAGCTGAATATGACTACCTCTGGTTTTGTAAGGAGCATTGGAGGGTTGGCCATCAGGCACAGAGAACTAGAAAGATAACTCCACATTACTGAAGGACGATGGCATTCACCTAAACCAAATTGGTTTAGATATACTAAACACAAATTTCCAAAACGGTATTAAGGCAGCAAGGCCAGTGCTGGGGCACAAATCCTCCTAGGCAAGCAGTCAGATTTTCAGTGGAGGTTATTATTGGCACTGACATTGCTGGATTGGTTATTGGTGTGTTATGGCTACTATGGGTGAGCACCAGCAGCCCACAGCTTTAGCCCTTTGCCCAGGTAGTCTGAGACTCCTGTTTGAATTGGTTTTAATTCGTGCCAGTTGTGCGGGCAACCGCTGGCATACTGCGTTCATTGTTATGAATTTTAATAAAGCTGTGGCCAACCTTCTACCAATGCTACCGTGTAAGTCTCATTTATTAATGTTAGGTTATAAGTTAAATTAGGGGTAAGTTATCATGGGTCTTCCCGTTAGGCTGCCAAGGACTTTCAGAAATGTCATAGCCCGGATAAGGCTTCGCTCCCCTAAGAGTAGCAAGGTCTAGTCACACAAAAGCAGCTTTGATATTCTTTGGTTTACCTTTTTACTTTATACAAGGTGCCATAAAACTCACTTGGCCTTGAGTACCTTCCAGTCTCCTAAAACTTACTTAACAGAACTCATTTTTCCAGATCCTGAGTCTGCATTTATAAATATACTTTTAATCAGTCAAAACCAGTGTATTTGAAACAAAATGGATGGGCATTTGTTTAAGTACAAAATAATAAACAGAGGAAAGTATGTACTATATTGTAGTTACTTTATTAATAATTGTTTCCTAATGGGTAACAAGATTTTGGACAGGATTAGTGACCTTCTTTTCCAAATACTGATACTGTTATTCATTTTTTGATAATAATAATACCTGCCCCCTAAGGGTTATTTAATATGAGTTTTAAGGTGAATGTATTATATATTATAATAGCATATATGTTTATTATAACAGCATATATATTATATAGCATGTATTATAATATAAAAAGTTATGTTATTGTTTGCTGCATAATAAAGTATACAATATATATATATTTTAGTAAGGCTATGGTTCTTTTGTGCTTTACAAGATGGGAATGTTTTGTCTACTTTCTGCTTCCTTTTTAGCAACACAGCAGTCCTGTCTCACTTTATGACTAAGACGCTGATTGCCAATGTAAAAAAAAAGCACTGCATTCTGCTGTAGGTAATAGGGCTGTATAAAATGATTTTTTTTTTATCAGTGAAGCCTGATAAGCCTATAAGAGCAGTGTTTATTAAAAGACTAGTACAAAAGCAGAAAAATGTTTATTAATTATTATATGGAATATTAAAATCCTAGTATGATGAAATCTTGAGGCAGGAGGAAGCTATTAATTCAGTCCTCGGAACTTGAAGTGACCATTACTACTTATACTCTATGGGACAGAGTAATGGGATGCTGCATAGAGCGATGTCCCTGATTCATTGTAGGTTTTAGGCCAGAGGGTGTTCTTACAGTATTGGGTTCTGACAAGTCTACTGTTGTTCTAACCTTACCAGAACCCAATGCTGCTCACACCCACAAAAGTAAAAAAATATGGAGTGGAGTCCCTAAGATAGAAACTAGTTATCCACCACATACTAATACTCCCCACTCTCTAGTTGCCCTAAGTGACTTCAGAGACAACAGCCCTTTCATGGACTATATCTTATTAGAAAAGAAAATCTATGACTTGAACAACAAGGTCCTATCCTGGCCTGCCTCAGGCTGAAGGTACTGTAGCAGTTAACTATAACAAAGCTCACTCATCTCTAAGCTTCTATGTGCATTCCATACAAATACTTTAAGTAACAATCAACTTGCGTATTCCAGCAAATGCTGCTATCAAACAAGAAACTCAATAGTTACAAAAGTGCATATGTCAGTAAATTGATTTCTTAATGAAAGAAAAAAAAAAATCAGTTGAAAATTCTGTCACATTAATGAGACCTTACATTTCTGCTTGGTGTCTATTCCCAGTATCCACTACTATTTAGTAAATGAATTCTTCAGTATCCTTTAATCTTCAAAGCAATTGTCTGGGTATTGCAGCACAAAGGCCACTGCATCTGTGCAAAGCATGAACATTACCTTACAAAGCCTTCCCTGCTTGGATGTCTCTATTCTGATTTTTTTTTTTTACTGCTCTCTTGAAAACAAATGGGGTAGACTCTTAATTAGTAAAGGAAATTGCATCCAAATTGTGCTTTTCATGTAGTGCAAACACTCGTATGAACCTACTAGAAGTCCTTGGATCCGACTTCAGTCATCTTCTAATTCCAATTTCAAAAAGAGGCAACTATGGCAATTTAGAATAGAAGGTGGTAAAACCTTTTATCCAGAGCAAGCTAGAGAAGATTTTAATTCTGCACCTGGGTATCAGCAATTGCTTTTACATAGAAATGGTAGCACACGGCCTCTCTCTCGTCCCTGACCGTGATGTTATGATAAAAATGGTTATCCTGGGAAGCAGTCTTGTGAGAAGGCCACAGCAGAGCGTGATTAAAGGCTTCACAAAGAATTCTGCAGGGGGAATGTGGGTAAGTCTGGGTGTTGCAAAACATTTCATGTTTAGCTTTCTTAATATGAAAAGCTTTTGATACATATTGTATGCTCCCCGTGGTCCATGATTCATCTTCTAGAGTTGTTGCTGTAAATTTATTTTGAAAGTTACAAAACTTGAAAAAAAAAATCACAAACACAAAAGTGGTTGAACAGCATAACAATGAGCTGTTTCCTTTTGCATTACACTAAAGCTAATACACTGAGGCCTAAAGGCAGTAAAGGGATAGTCAATCCACTACCCTTCATCTACTGCAGAACTACAACTAACCAAAATAAAAAGGGTTGGTATTTTAATTCCAAAAAAGGGGTAGAGAACAGATTGACTAATTGACCAAGGGGTATAATATAACTTTAAACAAGAGAAATATTTTACATGGTTAAATATTTATAAACAGTGTAAATATTTTGTGGGTATTTATTTTTTACTAGTAATTTTTTCTGTCACTTCAAGGGCGGAATTTACAAAAACCGAAAAGGCTGTTTTTCACCTTCTCGATTTTTTGTATGTTAAAATGGCTCTTGGATCAGAACATTTCGATCGATAACTTTTTATTTTTTCTGATCATTATTATTATTATTTTTAATGGAAATGTAGCCAAAGCACTTGTGTGAATTATGGCTATTTTTCCAACAAAAAATGATCAAAATAATTTGATTGGAAAATATCAATCAATGTTCCAATCTAAGGGTCGTTTTTACATTAAAAAAAAATCAAAATAATCTTTTCAATTGTTGCGAATTTCACCCTAAGGGCGAAATTTATTAAACTCAGAAAAGCCATTTTTGCTTTTCCGAGTTTAATAATTCAGAAGAACACTTTGAAGTTTTTCGCGGTAAGTATCGCCAGATTTGTCTCGATCAATACTTGCGTTGAGAAACTTTTTTTATTAAATATATCCATGGAAAGGTAGCTATACTGTATGGTTACCCTTTCCATGGATATATTCAATAAAAAAAAAGTTTCTCACGGCAAGTATTGATCGAGGCAAATCTGGTGATACTTACCACGAAAAACTTCACACTGTTCTCCTGATTAAACTCATAAAAACCAAATCGGCTTTTCCGAGTGAAATAAGTTTCACCAGGTGAGATAATCTCAGGATGCATCACAGGCTGAATCTGTGATCTTCTGCCTGCTTGTGAATAGAACTTTCTAATACAATACCAGTCAATGGTGAATGACCTGTCTTTAAATGGCTGCAGGAAGTGGAATCAGATGAAGAGTATATGGTATGTTTGGAAGATCTGTATACTGTATCCATAGCTTTATCTCGCAGGAAAATCACAGTAGATACACTATAGGTGGTAGATAAACTGCTTAATTTTGTGTAAACGTGTAGAGTTTATTGCAGACTGAATGCCCCCTTCCTATTGGCAACAGACACTCTGCTTTGGCATTTACATATTAGAATGTCCCCCTTCACACACCAGTCAAGGCCCTAAACAGGCAGTATATAAGGTCCATTTGATGCTACTGATAGATGGAGGACATCTACCAACTTCCACTGGGGAAAAGGGTAAAAGCTTTGATACAAAGGCAGTAGAGTGTAGCACCGTGTTACCTATAGATATAAACAGAGACAAGTAGAGTACAGTATAGTTGATACCTTTTATTGGCTAACTGAATAGATGGTAAATGCAAGCTTTCCACACTACGTAGGTCTCTTCTTCATGAATGGTATGCCCAGCTTGGATACAAGTTACTGTGTGTTAAAAATTTTAGCTGAAATCTAAGTGTTATGTTAACTATTTCTGTGAACTAATTAATTGCCTTAATCTGTTCCTGTATTCTACTTAATAAACTAAATCCAGTTTTTTTTAATATTGATAAATATGGATACAAAATCCAAAATTAGGTTTAGCACCTATGTATCAATATTGGCAATAAAAGTAATAGAAGTAAAACACTGTGAACCAAAACAAGTTATAACATTTAAAGTCCAAAAATTATGATATTAGTCCAAAAATTAAGATGTTAGTCTCAAATATTGACCCAAATAATAATCCAATAATAATGACCTGGGATTTTTCGATTAAAAAGAAGATACAATCCTCCTGCATGCAGTCCTCAAGGTTAATCTGCCCAACTACCTCAGTAAGTTTAATGTGGATGCAAATCGTGTAGGTACGATGAAAAGATGCGCTGGAGGTCTTAAAACAGATAAAAAGATATCTAGCGTAATATTGTTGGGTTCTCAGACACAGGTTTTGTGACAGACACACAATGGTGTACGAATGTTTGTGTAAATGTTGTTCAAAGGACACTGTGCTGGAAGTGCAGTGAACAGTTGGAAAACAAATGGAGGAATACACAGGGTGTGATTTAGCCGTATCTTCTAACTGTGTACAAGACATCAGAAGGAGGGGGGCTTTTTATCCCCCCTCTAATGAAAGCACTCACCAGATTTAACTGGATTATAGGCAAAATCAAAATCAACTCAAGTCCTGATGGATGGAATTCTGACTCCTCAGTAGTGTCTCATAAATGAAACAGGAGAAAATATGCCATGTAATAAACCAATAAAGATTTAACACATTTATTCAATAGTAACTTACAGTAAAGTTAAAATCATCAAGCGCTCGTGTTTTCAATAACAATCTCAAAGGTGGCAGTCCGTCTCTACGCGTTTCGCTGATAACATCAGCTTCCCCACTCAAAGCGGGCGACCACGAATCTCCTGAGGAAGCTGATGTTATCAGCGAAATCAGTGGTTCTCAACCTGTGGGTCACTCCTTTGGGGGTTGAACAATGCTTTTACTGGGATTGCCAACGACCATGGGAACAAGCAGCTCCTCTGTTAATCTACAGGCAGTCCACCTACATACACTTACATTTGGCGAGATAATATCATTACGGGGGGTCGCGGTTTAAAGGTAGGTTGAGAACCGCTAGTATAGAGTGTAGAAACCCAGAATGTTCTTAATCACATAGATTGACACATACCCACAGAAGCACAAGGAATAGACAGGGGAGATAGAGACTAGGCCACAGTGAAGAGAGAGAAATCAACAAGAAGAAACAGTTTGATTTCATTTTCTCTGGTGACATCTGTTGGTGCCAACAGCAAATGCTAGCATCCCACCCAATGTTCACTCTCTCCGCTCAAGATAAACTCACAATTGTAAGTAAATGAATAGGTCTCACAGGAATGTTCTGTTCTGAATAAGTTAAGACTACCAATGTATTTAGTCATTGCCAAGAATGTTCTTGGTATTTACACTTTCTACTAACAATGTCAGACAGCTTATTATAAGTGCTTGAGAATAACAACAATGCTAATTCTAAAGCACATTTCTTCAAAGGAGAACTGAAAGCACTTTTCATACACATTATCACAAAGCTGATAAGTAATTTAGTTTGTATAGTACACAATGTCTGTTTTTAATGGCAAGTGTAAATCGCAAAAGCTTTCATTTCTTTTTAAACATGTCAAGTTTATAGTTATCGTCTTATACCTCATGTCAGTAGAGTTGGTGCAGCAAAGATGAAAGCTCAGACACAAGTAGTTTGTTGGACTCTGTGGTAATTCTGAGTAGGACTTCTGATTCCATCTCCATGTGAAGCATGTCAGGGAGAGTGAGCTGCTGGTACAGCGCTTTGTACATAGTAGAATTTTGTACAAATCTATGCCTAAAGACACAGCTGCAATCTTACAATTAAAGTTCAGATACAGTAACTCAGTACAGGGGAGCACTCACAAACTGTTTTAAACAGTTGCTTTTAAAAGTACACTAAAGCCTGTAAAAAAAGTACTTTCTATTTATTGGCCACCTAGTTTTAAGTACAACAAGTGTAAAAATGACAGGTTTAGGCCTAAGAATTTTGCAGAATAATCATAGCAATAACGAGTTGAGGTTTTCAGCTAATCCTAGAACATCCTCCTGTTACCTCTGTGCAGACTGTTACTTATGTACAGTAATTAACTTACTAAGCAGATTTTCACTCTGAGCTGTTTTAGACTACTTTTGTCCATTTTTTCAGTCTCTCAGAGCTGCCTCAGAGAGTGGAAGTAAATTTTAATTAGCTTTATGAGAGGAGAGCATGCTCAATTAGCAAGCTTAGCCCTTGACTAAGGGGTGGGGCTAGGATTAGCTGAAACCTTCTCTCCAAGTGCTTGTTTTTTCTACAATTACCATCACTATTTTTCAAAATCATTCAGCCTAAATATGTTAGTTTAACACATATTGTATAATTATTATTAGGTGGCCAGTTAATAGAAAGCTCTTTACTCGCAGGCTTTCGTGTCCCTTTAAATAGAAAGAGTGTGCAACAGTTGGGTTCTTTATGTCTCCATATTAGTGTCTATTAATATCAAACGGATTCCAGCACACCTATAAAGTAAAAATAAATGGAATAGTCTATAAAGACTCGGTGCTACCACAGAAATATTGAAATTGATTATAAGCAAAGAAAAGAAAAAAGATATTTCTTGGTCTGGTGCACACAAGTTTTATTAGAAATATACAAAAACACTCAATAAAAGGGTTGAATTAAAAACACTTAAAAACTGGTCAAAGCAACAAGGCAACTGCTGTGAATAATGACAAAAATATGTAAAGGTACTAATAAGGAGTATAGTAGGTCAAATTGTTAAAAATTGGTCTTATCTAAATTAAATAACCCCATAAGTTTTTAAAGTACCGGTCAGAAGTCAATCAAATAATAAGGAAGTCCCGATCTAATTTCTGCCAAAGTAAGCGCTTCCAACCTCCAAATACTGTCAGGATCAGGTTTCAAATGGTATCGGTCAGGAAGAAATGGAGAGGAGGATACCGGGACCCACAATGCAGTGCCGGGACTCCAAATACTGTCAGGATTAGGTTTCGAATAATATCGGTCAGGAAACAGTGGAGAGGACGACGCTGGGACCCACAATGCAGTGCCAAGGAATGCCGTATGCGTTTCGCCAGCTAGCACGCTGGCTTCGTCATGCGGCTGAATAATCCGTGTCCTACCGTCGCTTTATATACCCATTTGGTATAGTGACGTCATAACTGTGAGACGTAACCCAAATATTGAGTGTATGGTGGATTGTTTGAAACAATTAAAGTTAAATGTCAATTGATCCAAGAGAGAAGGCACACATGGCAAGCACAATCAAAGCAAAAAAGAAGTCATAACACAAAAGGCAGGAACAAACAGAATACACAGAAAGTATTAGTGTCTGCTACAAGTATTTACTCTGATTCAGAAGTATTGAAATGTGGAGCCATCTTCACCGTATAACTGAAGAGTTCCGGTCAGATCCTTAACAGCACAACAACACCTACTGACATAGACCCACAGAACGAGATGGGAAGAGCCAAGGGAACACTTAAACAATCATACACACCAAATAAACAAGGAAACAGCAACCAGATGAGCACATATTTTATAAATAGTCACAACAGGACACAGAAATGGGTGACATGACAAGTGAGGCCCAGTACACAAGCTGATTATAATTATACATAGAGAACTAGACTTGGAAAGTAACTGGCAGATAAATTACTATTGAAAATTTGGAATTATGCATTTTTGAGGATGAATAGAGCTGTTTTTTTGTAAAATAAGGTATTTATTGCACCAGAAGATATTTATAAAGATTATTATGACCTTTTCAATTTGTTTCACCATTTCAAAATTATTTTTCATTTCGCTGGACTTTGATTCCACTAAGTTATAAAGGACTGAAAATAAATAAATTGATCAGTTGATTCCCCTTACATTTCAGAACAATATTGATTTTCTTCTTCAACAAAAAAAAATGTAATCACAGGACCAACTCCACAGGGAAAACAGATTTTTTTTCACCAGCCTAAATAAGGAGAAACACTTTTGGTCAAAAAAATTTGACTTAACATCTTTAAAAACAGGCAAAAGTGGTGATATTGATATATTGCCACTATTTCACCAGCGTAGTTCGAAAAACTTTTTGACTTTTATAAATATAAATATCCCCCATGTGCAGCATATTCTAAAATCTGTATATATATATATATATATATATATATGGAACAGAATAATGGGAAGCATTTGGTTTACCAAGTTGTATTAATACCAAGGCAATCCTGAGACTCAGTACTTTGGTCTTCTTGATCTGCACCTGCCTTTTGGTCACCAAGTGCCACTTAAATTAAAAGCCAAACAGATTCTTCTTTTTCCCTTCTTCTACTGCTACTGAATTAGCAGAGGTTATGTGTTTGCTTATATAGTCACAGAACCTTCCTGGAACTGAAGAACTGCATAATAAAAGTCTAAAGGTAGTTCTCCAATAGGTGGGATCTAAGGCTATATAAGCACAGAACCTTCAGTAATCCAGTTGCTTCTTTAGACATTTACTTTTTTTTTACACTCTGTTTATTTTGCTTCAAACGTCATATGAAATCTGAAATATGTCAAACCTCTTTGCTCATCTCTACTCTTCACTCCTCTTACACTGAGATTTCATATAATTTCACAACTATTATTTTTATATTTTGATAAGCAATGCATTTATAAACTTTATTCCCCTCTGAGCTGCTGTGCCTGTCTCCAGCTGGAGGCACTGAGAACAGCTGGAGAGCTCACTTGGACTTCTGTATAGTTCAACCTTGCCAAGGGCACAATAGACTTATCAATTTGCACACAATTTAAAGCACTCAACAAATTTGCGTAATAGAAATAATTGTCTATTATTGGTCAGAGCTGCATTGTACTATCCAAGATCTATTAAAGAAATGGCAATCATTTAAAGATATTTTAAAACATCATCATTTGATCTGTACACTTTTTACATTATTCTGCACTGAGTGGGGGGTGCAGGGCAAGGGGGGGGCCTGGGGTGGGGGGAGGCCTAGGGCGCCAATAGGGCCAGGGCCGCTACTGTACACAGTACTTCTAAACAGGTTCACATTGAAGTTGAATTCTTTACAGTTACAGCATAGGGATAATTACCAATTTTTCTTTTTGGTGTTAATGTTCACATAACATTTCTTTGCTGCCATCTAAATAGCCTCCTTGGTAAAAGCCTAAAGAGAAGGGTTTTTTAGTTAGGTCATGTTGCCCAGGTAATTTATAGCAGTTATAGCAGTTATAATCCGACATTGTATCACACTGGGAAGGTATTGGTAATATGTAGACATCTACAGAGACACCGTGAGTCTCTCAAGAAGAAACTCAAGTTTCCCTTTGCTGTGTAGACTGCTGTAGGTTAGCACACTATAATATGAGGTAGTGGTGCATACCAGGAAGGAGTATGTAACAAAAATCTGCTCTCCTGCAGGAGTTAGTAAGTGGTACACAAGTGTCAAGTGCAAATGAAGTATGGTACTGCGTTTTAATGAAAATAAATGATGTTTGTTTATACCACTACTACTACCCATGCCAAACATGGTGACCCCTCATTGTGATATATGCTGGACTGAGAATGACTTAGGGTTATAGGCACAGATTAACCATAGCATTATACAGAAATTAATAACGTGGATATGTTTGTATTATTGTAATATACCAATGGAAAGGCTTTATTCAAGCTTACAAGTCACAGTTTTGAGAGGGATCACATTATTTCCTTAGAAGGAAGAATTTAATAATACCTTGCTTATGCTACTGTATATCTGCTTCAGGGATAATGTTTCACATTAGGCAAATTAGGCTTGAAATGATGTTTTAAACTGTTTATCATGGCTTTATAAATAAATCTATAAAGTGTACTTTTAAATGATCTTTAATTGACAAGGTAATCTGAGGTTATCAAGTCTATTTTGGTGAAGTCTGACTCCATCAGCTACATGATATTAACATATATAAAGATTTATTACTGTAGTTAGTTAGTTTACATTAAATTAAACATAACCTTTATGTGTTTCCAGCATACTTGTTCATGCTAGACAAATAAAAAAAAGAATGCTAATTGTGGTAGAATACAGAAATCAGCAGTGCCCTCTTTCCTATTTTACAGTAACATGCCATGTTTAGATGACTGACGCTGTGATCACCAAAAAGAAATGTTAGCTTTCTAAACTAGAATTGTCCTGGAGTTCCATCACATTCAAGTTGGCATGACAATGTGTCTCAAATGATTAGACCTAAAAGCTTATGATTTATCCAAGAACTGAACCATGTATAAATATAATATACAAGTACATATGGCCAGTTCATTGTATTGCATATAATGATTTTTCTGACTGTAGTTTGGACTAATAAGACAAATAAGTCTACACTGCGCTGATTGCAGCCACCTTTTATCTGCTGTTTAAAAAGAGCCCTTCCCTAAAGCTGCCAGTCAGCCTATTATTTGAATCAGCCATTGATAAAACAGAGTTTTGAAGTAACCCAGAAAACCCAAAAAGTGAAAGTAATTATATTTTTAAAATAAAAAGCTGGTGCTCCAGTTCTTTTAAGGGCAAACGATACAGTACATATTTGTTTAGAGTAGACTAATTAGAGAGTACCAAAAGAGATAATTAAAAAACTTGTTTTGTTTAGTGGACTCCCGATCTCTTGTTTCCTGTTGGGCCCCTGATCTCTAGTTTCCTGGTGGGCCTCGATCTCTTGTTTCCTGAGGGGGCCCCTGATCTCTTGTTTCCTGGTGGGCCCCCCGATCTCTTGTTTCCTGGTGGGCCCCGATCTCTTGTTTCCTGGTGGATTCCCAATTTCTTGTTTTCTTGTGGGCCCCAGCACTCCAGACAGACAATGTTTCCCTGTACAGGTGGTATTCTATGTCTATATATGTGAGTGGGGGCATGAATAAATGAATGAGTGTTTCAGCTGATAACAATTAAATAATAGCACTATCTAGTTGTGAAACATAGATTAGTCTGTTTTACTGAAGTCTCACATCACCCAAGACAAAAAATGTCAGATTGTATATAGATTTGTACCTGTAAATATAAAGGGAAGGAGTTTTATGTATACACCAGCTGTCATGCACTCAGACTTTGCAGTCATTTTAAGATAGAATTTATTCAGGATAAATCCTTTTTAGAAACAGAATATATTTTCCCTTTACGAATATCAAAATATAATGAGTTAAAAGCAAATAAAAGATGTAGAAAGAGCAAAAATTAAGCAGAGGCAACCTATTTCTCAGAATGTATTAGGCTTCATTTTTCAGCCCCCTATAATTTTGAAGCATCTGAATGTGTACATTAAGCACTGACAGTTTTTACATGAATATGTCATCAGGTTGGCTCCCACTGAATAAAATGATATAGTTTAATCCACATGAAGCCACTCACCTTCTAACATTAAGGATCTGCAGTGCTCTTTAACACAGTGGAACCACAAGTAAAATGCAAATGAAAAATACTTCTACACAACATACTTACATGTCATTTCTGGGTTCGAAAGATCATGGTCAGAAGACTGGAAAAAAAAAACAGATATTTTCAGATTAAAAAAAAAGTATACACTTTTATTTTAGGTTATTTTTTTGCCTGCTTTTTTATAAATACATTTTAAGTGGTAGCTACATGTGTGTGCTCTTATTTACAAAAAAAAAATTTCCTAATATTTCTGCATAAATGAGAAACCTATTGATCGCAATCCATTGGGTCTCTGGCTTCAGTTGATGATGTGTCCTTTGTTTTAGTAGATCACTGCTTAAGATTTGATGAACTCTCACCTTATCATGTACTGTACTCCTGTGCTTGGCCAGCAATCCGTTTGTTGTCAGAAGCTTACACAGTGGTCCACCCACTTGCAAAATGAACATGTGCATGCATTTTAAAGGATCTCTAAAGTCAATAACATAGTTACCAAGTCTAACTGTTGCTGCTTAATAAATGAATTACTGTTTGTAATACATACAGGTGCAATAGAAACTAATAAGAAGCTGGATTTAAGTATTTTAGTGTCCCTATACAAGTGAATACTAACAGCTGATTGGTTGCTATTGGTTACTAGATCTCTGTAAACTATTGTATTTCTTTCTTTGCCCTTAGTTGTCCTTTAAAGGGGTTTCTCATGCTGGGAGAAGGAGGGTGGTATAGAATACAAAAACAGACTGTAAGCAAGTGGTGGCATTTTGGGTTCTTTCTTGGCACAGGGATGATATATTTTGGCATATACATCAGTGGGCCATACTAACTTGATTTCACCACAGCCAAGGCCAGGACAAGGTTTCATAGCACCCTCGTGGGAGGGTACCCAGCAGGCCAACCCCCCTCCCCTTCACTTCCCCAGCCCTGGCTCACCTCAGCTCAGCTCTGCTGTAGCAAGTGCTCTCCCCCCTGCACCACAGAGGAAGTGACATGATTGGGGAGCACTATTTAGCTGACTGGTCCATTATTCTCTATGCCTTACTGCAATAATAGCAATTGGGCAAGGCCAAATTCACTGAATATCACCTTATCCATCTTACAAAAAAAGAAAACAGCTAAAATGAGCACTGCAGGTTTTTACACAGTTATCATTGGGTTGCATTATGTTTCGCCATTAGCCATGTTTGAACCTTTGAGGCTGGAGTTATGTGCTCAGCGGAATAACTTTATTTATAAAGCAGCAACACTGATATATTCTACTGGTAGGTCACTTGACTTTAATGTTGTGCCCTAGGCAAAAACTACTTTAGTGTACTTGCGTGTCCCATAATGTTAATCTATTGCAATAACAATACATAAAATCACTACTCTGCCTTTCTAAGTGCAAAAATACACATCCTCACACAATCAGCAGATGTAGACTGTAAGTACACTTTAAAGATCAGCAACACCACAAAATGTATATTTAGCTATTATATATTGAATTCATACTTCCAGAAAAATCTAAATTGTGTGTAGAAAGTAAGATAGTTATCTATTTATCTTTAAAAATTGGGCTTTTGGGGCATACTTCCTGTATGTGTTTTATGTAAAGCACGATAGAAAACAAATGGACCAAGTAAGGTCTTTTCTAATAACATGGCTGCTATCAGTAAAGCTAAAAACAAATAGGAAAGAATGAAATTCATTAATTTAACTTCAAATATAACATCTTTACAGGTGCTATGTTTAAATAACTGCCATGCCAATCCAGTTGGAATTCGTTATTTTAGTGGTGTTAATGGCCCTTTAACTGCAGTCCCAGAGGCTTCGGAGTGATACAAATTATAAACGGCAGCAGTGACGTTTATTAAAGTGGGTTGCAACTAGCAGTATATTGCACCTCTATTAATATATTGTATACATAACAAAAGGAATATACTGTGTTGTTAATGTGTTCCAAAGTCTAAAAAAAAGTACCATTCATCACTTTCTTGGGTGTATTCCAGAGAATAATGGAACAAATTAATGTTCCCCCAGAGGCAGCAGTCTCACATACAACCCAGGACATATTATTGGCCAAATAATGCTCTGGGAGCACTGACTGGTGTCATTAGACTTTTATTCAATTATTTAGTTTACAAACTGACATTTTCCTGAGCCTCAGCAAAGCTGGCAACTGCAGAATTGTCTCCCAAGTAACATATAATGATATCGCAATCTACCTTGAAGTATTTAAACCTAGATAAGGGGCAAGACTCTGCATTCCAGCGGAGTTAAAAATGAGACAGTCTCAAAATTATGAATGTAGTCATAACTTTCAAACTATGCAGGGATCCAGGCCCAGTGGCATGGGATGCCTGCGGATGCAACTCTACTATGAAGAGCACAAACAATATATGAGCTATGTGTTCTTGAGAAGAGACCTCTCTAACACTTTCCTTGCAGCCATGACAACCATCCCATCCTTTCAACCATAATAAACACGGAAGAATTACAATTTTCAGTTAGCCAATACTTTGGTCCAATGGGCATCACAAGGGATGAAATATGAAAGTACCAATTTAATTAATATTAAATAGTTGATTGAAAACTACTAGAACTAGTTTGGCAACCATTTACAACCATAACAAAAGTTTCCAGGACTAATAATCCTATATGATCCTCTACTAATTCACCCTGAATATGAATCCATGAATCCCTTTATGCAATCACTGTAGGCGGACAAGATTTCTTAAATGTGATCTGATTTTTTAGCACATAGCACATTGCAAAATAAAACTAATTTTGATTTATTAATTGTGTAATTCATTTTAATATTCACTCATTTGCATTGACCACATCCCTGCCAGCATAGATATAAAAGAAATCAAGTGTTATGTACAGATTTAACCCCCAGGCTCTATCCAATAGAGATGACTATAAAGTCTTTCCATCTGCAGATGAGTTAATCCACATGCCTTGCTAAATTCTACTATCTATTATTCCCACTGCCCTCCAGCTCCCCAGCCAGATAAACGTTGAATTAACCAGACAACTCAAGCCTCCTCAACCCTCTTACACTTGTATGTTTTTCAGCTTGCCTGCCCTCATTTGCAATGCTTGAGTGGGGATTTCTTTATTTGTTAGTAGAACAATACATGTTCCCAGGGCAGACTGATGATGACATCACTGTTACTCAGGAGGAATAGAAAAGGAAGGGGGCTGGTAGGTGATGTTGGGGGGGTACTGCATAATCTAATGTTGATCGTGGGAAATTGGACACAGCTGCTGAAACAAAAATTAATGCGCCAGCAGTTTTCAGAGTTAATGCAGAGACATAAAAGTAAAGGCCGTATTAAAAGAGAATGAAGGGTGCAGACAGCTGGGGGAGAAAAATCAGAAAGTTTAGCCTAGTACAAGAAGGTGCAAGTAGTATGTGCTGTTTATATTGGCAGCATCAAGAAAACACACAGAATTGAATGGATCAAAATCATGCAAATTTTAATTGCATCTCTTCTCCTTGTTTTCATTCTTTTTTAAGGTTTAGATTTATAGGCTCTTATTCAAGGTAAGTTTGCTAAAAAGTGAAATTGCCTAGTTGTAGCGAAACCCTCCAAGGTCCCTGCACTTCTGCAAAGTGACTTTTTTAGGCATGAAGCCATTTGTTAGTTTGAGTGGGAATTGGGTTTTCAGTGAAACAATAACAACTACTTAGACTCTGGGCTGTATTTATAGGCAGATTTATAAACAATCCAAAATATTTGATAACTGACAAATGGCCTAGGTCCTAAAATAAAATGGCAAGATGACTTCATATCATATCCAATGGCTGTGGAGTGTCTCTCAATCTTCATCCTTAATGTTGAAGAGGGTGTGAATTACAGGTTGCAGATCCTACTGCTGGAGGTAGCTGGACTCTGGTGGAGTCAAGGGCAGGGACAACCAAACTGTAACTATGGTCATGATTACAGGAACTGCTGAGCTGCAACTTAATAGAGGTTTAATGGAACTGGAAAAGAAAACTGTAATATAGTGGAAGGGACTCTAAGGGGATGAAAAACAGATCTGTAACTCAGTGACAAGATGCACACATAGATGCACACCCAGCAGCCTAAGCAGTGAAAACCTGAAGCAGGATGACAATGAAAAGACTTGACACCTGGAAGCTGTAGGTTTATATTTTTGAATCCTCCATGTCACAAGCACAATGGGCAGCAGGGACGACGTCCTGTCCTGTTACCGATCAATGTAAATCCACTACTATATAACATGTGCAGTGGAAAAAGTTTAATCTCTCATAGTAGGTTACTGTTCTACTAGCAGATGGGAGTGTCAGCAAAGAAACCGGAAGAATTTGGCAGAAATGTGGACTAGTCCATACAGCAAAGGAGTTGGCTACTGTTTAGTCCATTTGATAGGCAACAAATGAGTTAGTAGTGCAACTAATGGCCAACTAATGGACCAACTGCTAAACACATAGCTGATGTGCAACTGTCTGAACTGCTGAAACATGATATAAATGATCAGTAATTGATCAGCTGAGCAATATACAGCAATTATAGTCAGCTAGACAAAATAACTGCTGATACAACTGGCTAAACTTTCAACATGAGAGGATCTGGCGCCAGAGCTCTATTAGGTCTTAAAGCAGTCATGTCTATACATGTCTATATATTAAATGTGAGAAAAAGTTTTTATTCTATGAAAGAAAATAAATCTATTTAGATCAGGGGTCGGCAACATTTTAGGTTGAGAGAGCCATATAGTGCGGCTCTGCTCAGCCCTTTTGAATCCGGAGCCGCTGACGTCATATGTGAAGTCACATAGGTGACGGCCGTGGCTCCGGATTGGCTAGAAACCCAGAAGAGCAGTGACGTCAGCGCCTCTAGATTGGCTAGCAACCCGGAAACGCTGAGAGAGCTTTTTCTCTACAGAACTTGCCGGCGATTAGCCGGCAAACTGTAACGAGTGATGCTTGCATGTCAGCACTGCTCGTTGCAGTCAAAGAGCCAGATGCGGCCATCAAAATAGCCACATCTGGCTCGAGAGCCATAGGTTGCAGACCCCTGCTTTAGATCAATGTTTTGCTTACTATTCAAAGTTTACTATTTAAAGTTTATTCAGAGTTCAACAAATGTAGGACAATAACCTCTTTTAAATACAATTTTGAAACATCACTGACAAAGGTTCCCATGGATACAGAAATATAGGACAATGCATGTGAATTTACAAATAAAACTACATTAGAAATATATGTTTTGTTAAGGTCAATCTTAATAAAATGCTTTTTTTTAAGCTGTGAGTGTTTGTATCAATTATATAGCACAATAAAATTATCATCATACATTATACATACACAATACCGCTAAAACATGGAATACAGCAAGGCTGGGCTTATACTAGCTGATTTTCAGTTGAGTTTTTTTTAATTAAGCTCATTACTGTTTATCTTGCAAGACCCAATAGCCTATGTGGATTATCCCACAGAAAACAATGGAGACTATTTTCCAGTTCAGCTGAAAATCAGATAGGGTGAACCCAGCCTAACATGACATGACAATAAAAGCATTTTTTAAATAGGCAATACCAACATAATTAAAAAAATCTGTTTCTCTAGCATTAAGCAATCAAAAAACCTTTTCTACTTGTTATCGATTTCCCCCACAGACAGACAAACACAGACTAGGGGCAATGTAGTCTTTCTATTTATCTATCTCTCCCTATAGTATCAATCTATCTCTCCCTATAGTATCTATCTATCTATCTATCTATCTATCTATCTATCTATCTATCTATCTATCTACAGTACAGTATTTAGTCAGTCACCAACAGTACAAGTTCCACCACTTAAAAATATGAGAGAGGCCTGTAATTGACACCATATGTAGACCTCA
>WMED01006236.1:0-14295 GCA_019650415.1 Pipa parva | reverse complement strand
TGCGCATGCTGATGTCCGCGTGCAGGACATCAGCATGCGCATTTCAGTATTTGCGAAGTGAGGCGAACACTACGCACCTCACTTCGGAGCTTGCTGAATTCCCCCCTGAGTGTGCTATGGTTTTCAATCAATTTGTGTATACAAGAAATTTAAATTTTTGTACTCTGAATCCATGATGAAAATACAGTAATACATATCCATTTATTTATCTAGCAAATAGTGAAAATTCTTGCTTAGCTTTAGATCCTCCCTACAGTCAGAAGCAAATAAGGAGGATCATAGTTTGTTCTGAAGTGGTGTTCAGTGGTGACATAAGAGGTAATTGGCAGGGGGGTGGAGCATATTGAATTTGAAATGAAGATGTTTGATATAGATTATTAACACCTCCCTACCATTTAAACCTGGCATGCTTTATTGCAAACTAGTTTCAACCCTATACATTTTCCTATCATTTTATCAAAGCATTCAGTAAAAACTGGCCACAGAATTTGCAAAGAAGTACAATAGAGATGGATGATTTAAGGAAGGTACAAATGCACAGTTTTCATGTAATTATTTTGGTGTATGAACTGTGGGAAAAAGCACATTTCATTTTCGAAGTTAGGATTTATTAGAGTAGAGATCATTTGATTTTCTGTTCCCATTTTGCTGTGACCCTTCCTGATGTTTCCCTAGGACAAAAGTAAATATAAAATCCAGTCAAGTACAGTTTCTTCATAGACGCACACCCATGCCTCCTGCCTTTATAATAAAGAATTATTTAAAGCAATGCACTTTAATTAGCCCAACCACTTATAAAAATAATTTGGGGAATTCTGTGAGCGAAAACACAGCAGCAAAACAACAGTACAATAACTCAATTGAATAATGCCAGAATCCATTAAGTATTTATAGGGGTACTAATTCCTTATTAAAATAAAGGTTCATAATATATGTATATGCGCACTGATGGTAACTTTAATAGCTTTAAGCTATTTATATTTCATTTCTTTATGTTCTCAATTTAATTGTTAATTCCTGCAGCCATCTGTAAGAAAGCTAACAGCAGTACTAAACTAGCTGGGTCTATTTTCTCACATCTGATTGCATTTTGCATTGTGTTTGTTAAATTAGCTGCAGGCACATTAAAAATTCAAATGAGCACTGGCAACCATAAACTTTAAAATGGAAACGTCACAGCAGTGATGCCCAACCTACGGCCTGCGGGCGCTTTGCTATCCGGCCCCCAGTCCAAATTCTGAAGTCTGAATTGTTGCGTATACGTGTGAATTTGCCAGGTAAAGACAGTCGCAGTAGACTGTTTCTGTTGCAGTCACGGCTTTTTAATGAGAATATTGTCGCAGTCGCGGTTTTACTATGGAAATATTGCCGCAGCAGAAACTTTAAAAATTGTTGCTACTTTACTTTACGGTCGGGACTTTGAAGTGGCCCGTGACACGCCTGCCGCAAATTTATATGGTCCCCAGGCAGAAAAAGGTTGGGCATCACTGCGTTACAGTACTGCCTTATTACAGATGTTTTTTTTTTTAATGTATGCAATATTTAGAATCTAATTCAGTTACAAAAATATATAACAGTATAAACAGTTATGCATATTAATTCAGGGGGGATTAAGCGCCCCTTTAAGAGAAAGCCATAACAAAAATGTATTAAACAAATATCTACTTTTTTTTTTGTATATAAACGTTTTTATATAAATATAAAAATAAATAAATAAATAAAAAATATAAAAAAAATAATATGGAAGGTTAGTAGCCTAAATCCAGAGTGCAGTATTCAGGGTACAGAACAGAATACCTTGATTTAATCTGATTGGTTAAATGATATAAGTAGGGGTTTTACACTGTTGAGTCAAAATTCTGTGTTTTTCTTGGTGTTTTCAGTTTCGAGAAGGCCACAGCCTACAAACAAACTTGCAGCATCCAAAAGTCTCCAAAGATGGTCTTGTTTATCTGAGCAGTTCCATGGCAATGGGAGTGTTGGGGCAGGGTAAACCATCCAATCAAAAGGCACCTCAGTGACCTACCTGACCCCCAATCAAACTCATGAAACAAAGGCAATATGTTGAAACAGTATGTATGTTGACTGCTAAAGAGCGATCAGCTACACTAGTCTCTTGTAAATCTAGCAAACACCAGATTTACAGTGTTGGTAACAGATACATTTTAAAACTGCCATTTTCTAACTCAATGACACAATTTCAGGCAACATAACATCAAAATAAAATACAGGGTCTTCCTAAAAGTTTAGTTTTATAAGAACTGTAAGTGATTGTATCTGGTCAGGCCCTCGAGATTTGGTGACCTATATTTTTTTTCTAAGTGTATCTATGGTTAACAGAATTAAAATGAACTGTGATAAGCTTTTACTGTGGAATTAGTAAAGTGCAAACATTTGGCTATTGGTTTTCGGTTCTAAATACTGAGATAAAAAAGGAATTAGGCATATTTACCATCTCAGTTTCTTCTGTAACAAGCACATTCCATGTCTCTGAAGGCCCAAAACTTTCAGCCTTCATCTTTAGCCTATTTAGATAATATAAACAATTTCGTGCTGGCTTTACTTTCTCTTGTAATCAGGGACTTTGGGATTTTAATTTGCTGCTGTCTTTTTAATTTCTTAATGGTCCCATAGTCCCCACTGCCTTATAAATGTTAAATGTTCATTTCTATTTTTATTCTTACCATAGAGTTAAGCCACAATGACTTTGTTTGTCTTGCTTCCCAGAAGTCCTCTAATATAGTTTTTATAGATATTAATTTACTCTGCTTTGTATCAGTTAGTGTGTTTATCCTTGCATCTGTTTAAGTTAACTACAATGTAGTGGCCCCTGTTCCTGGCATTATATTGTTACTTATACAGTAGAACTGTGCTTGAAACGCAAGGCTTACAAGTACCAGATTTAATGTATGGAACAGTTGGGCTTTTACAACTAGCATAAGCTCCCAATGACTAGAGCTTTATTGGTTAAAGATTTGTAAACATATTAGGTCCTGATTCAGCTCATACCACTTGAAATATGGTGGAATGTATTACTTTAAATAATAACAGGAGGGGTTAATGGATGACCATCTATGGCATGGAACAGCAAGGCAGTAGAATGATGTTGAACTTAACTGGATGCAAAGGAGGCACTGATGACATTACCAGCCATTTTGAAGTCTAAACATGGGTATAATGGATATGTGGTTATAAATGAAGGGATGGTGGAAGAAGTTACAGGACTGGCATCTCATAAGGTCTTTCTATTAAGGAGTTTTCATGACTTATTGAGACAGAAGATGAAAAAATGCCCTGTATGACAACTTTATAGGCATAAGATTGCAATTCTAAGATGAACTTTATTTATGGAGTCGCGTGGCTAGCTTCCAACAGATACAACAGCTGTTTTTACAACAACAAAAGCTGTAATAAATAACATGAGGAAAACGCCAATTATCATCAAATTAGGGAAAATAATTCCCCCTGACTCCAAATATGGCATGGATCAATAAACTTAGACCGTAAAAATGGAGTGCTTTATCAATAAACATTAGGTAGGAAAGTATCAAAAACAGACTGGTTTGGTCTCTTTATTACAAATATATAAAGGTAACAAACCATTCCATAGTATTTTGGGGAATGCTAGCATTAATAGAACAAATTAATGGCAAAATGGTTGATTAGCTCTTAAAGGTTCTATTTAGCCCCCAGTAAGAATCTTATAGACTCTGAATGACATCAAGAATTCAATACCATAAAGCTTATCCATTTCCCCATCCAACTTTCTGGAAATAGTTGGACAATACAAGTTTTATATGTTAGCTCGTTTTCATTGCTGTGCACAGAAGATTTATTAGTGATGACTACAAAAATAAGTGTCAAGTTTCATATTACCCTAGTTTAACCCAGACAGACTTTTCCTTCCTTTCCCTTATTAAAGGTACTTCAGTCTTCTATCATAACTGATCTGCCTGTTATGAATTAATAATTTATCAACAGAAACAGGAAGATGCACTAATGGTCTTGAATTTTAAATATAAACAATATTGTGGCTTAATAAATAGCTCAAATATGCCCTAAAATAGGATGATAAAATGTTTCCCATTTATAAACATTGGGTCCCATTAGCCAGAATGTGCACATGTTTACTAATGTCTTGCTTTAGCCTGCATTTTGTTGCCTTGTCAAATTCAGTTCTCTTTTACAATAATGTGCCCTTAGATTTGCCAGAATGGAAAATCATATTTAAGAAACCAAATTATTTCATCTTAATAACAGCATGAAACAAAACATTGGTAATGTTTTAGCTTTGCTCTATTTTCTGGGGCTTAATTATTAAAAAAATTCCAAAGTAGAAGTCTAATCACTTTAATGTCATTTGCGGTTGTTTGCTTCACTTCACAATGGTCAGCTTCTGCAAAATGAGTCTTGAATGACTATTGTATTGTTTTGAAGTTAATGGTTTATGATTTGAATTATTATTGTGTATTTTTGTAAAGAGTATGAAATGAAAACATCTGTAAACTTGCACAAAGCGAACATTTAAAGGGTGAGAATTCAAGACAGAAAAAAGCATAAGCATTAATGTTGTACCACTTTTTCTATACGTTTTTACTGAATTCCCTAAGAAGAAACGGCAAGTTTCCCTTTGGTACATCAGATCTGGTGTGTGCTGATAACATCCGGTGCAATGTAATATATAGGCAAACTGTATATAATCAGTTGACAATTCATTGAAAAAGCACACATAAAAATAGGGACATACACAAAGGGTCAGCAAAGTAGTTGCTAATTGGCTCATTAATGTCAAATACTATTAATAGGCCAAAATGATTATAAAGAAGGACATTGTCACATTCTGATAGCCACTATTGTGGTTATATTAAAGGCACCTACATGACAAGTATTATGTACATACATTTCTATGTGACACTATTCCTAGGTCCCGTAATGTTACTTGGTCACTGTATTTTCTTACTTCGCCACTTTGATCTGATAAAGTCAGCATTCAGTGCACTATGCCTCTGCAGATTTATCACTTCTATGCATTCCAACACTTGGAATATTGGCAAACTGCATGTGAAAAGTGGTGCCGAGAGGTGTGTAAGCACACAACTGTCATGAGCTATGGAATTTGTGGCAAATTTGTAAGGTTGGAGAAGTGTGAATAAATGCAAAGTCAGACCTTTACATGACTATTCACATTTTGAATGACCCCCTATTAAAGTCTCTGCTGCTCAGGCGGCCAGCACCAGAGCCTCTTATGGTTTGCCTGCTATTGCTGCTTCTCCAGATTGCCGATTACTGTGTTCCTGTGTGGGCTTTGATTCGCCCCTATGCCACTGAGCCATTTATTATTCTTTAGATTGGCTCCACAGTAATCCTGTGTTCAGTCTCGTTGTTCCGTGACTGCCATCCTTCACCTGCTTCTCTGCTATCTGCTCAACAAGCAGCGTTCCCACTGTGGTAGGAGGATCCACCTGCTGTCCAGCAGTGTGTAACATCATGTTTGGCACGTGGCAATTATTAAATGCTTTCTTTTTAACTATTATCTAAATGATTTTATTGCAAACATATGATATAATGGACTTACAACTGTTTTGCAGGGAAACCATTTGAGGGAACTGGTTTTTAGGACAGTGCTAAGCTTGCTGAGTTCTGCAATGTAAAGGCTTATTACACTGAGCCAAGAAACAACCTTAAAGGGGTTATTCACTAAAATCCGAATTGTTGCATATAGGTGCAAATTCGCCAAATAAAGACAGTCACAATAGGCTGCTACTGTCGCAGTCGCGTCTTTATAATGAGAATATTATCGCAGTCGCGACTTTATTATTGGAAAATTGTCACAAATTGTCGCAATCAACATAAAAAAATTGTCACTACTTTATAATGGGGAAATTGTCGTGGATTTGCAGTCGAATTCGCACCTTAGTGAATAACCCCCTCAGTCACATTGTCTCAATAGGAGAACCAATTCAAGCACAGGCTCTAATCCTCCGATGAGGCAGATTTTGGTTGCTGGTCATTTGATATTGTAACTAGGAGCTTTAACTGGTTTAGGGCTGGTCAGATGCTTTGCAACTAGTAACTTGCGTTTATAACTTTTTAACAATCTTCATAGTAAAGGCATAAATCATTGTGAAACTTTTTATTTCCATATTTATGAAGCTTCATAGGTACAGGTACCAAACTGCACCAACCAGTTTGCTCATTTGCCGTTGATTAAAATTAAAACAGGGGGTAAAAAGTCATGCACTCTTATATAATGCTTACATAGGAAATAAAAAATAAAGGACAACAATATTCAATACAACAATAATAGGCCAAATAAATCATTTCCTCAATGAAATGCACATGACATGACTCACATTTAGGTTTAGGCTGCCAAAATACATAAAACAAGGAAAATGATGTTGACAATAAATGGTTTTGGAAAACCTTCTATAACAATTGAAATGTTTTCTGAGGACTTAGAAAAAATACCATAGACAGTGGTATAGCAGTAAACTTTTATTGGGTACTGATTAGATTTTAAAAAAGAATTGCAAAAATAATGTAAAATAATATTTTACTTGCTTGCAAAAGTTATTATTTTATATTAAATGCATTAGAATATCTCTTAAAAAGTTTAAGGTATCCTTTTAACGTAGAAAAAAACTTCTGGTGAACATTTAATATATAAAATATAAAATGATGTTATATAAAGATAGTATGTATTGATAAATATGTAAAACTGTAGCTAGATCTATTGTTATTGCAGGAAGATAATAATCAAAATGTCAGATGCTTATAATTTAATGTAGACACTGTACCTGATATTATAAAAACAATTTTCCCCATCACCAATTAGAATGCTTTTACATAAGACTCACCAAAGAAACCCTTTATTCAGAAATTCATCCCAGAGAGAAAAATACAAAAGTGCTCATTCTCTTTCTATTGCTGGAAATGAATTCTCTAGCAATAACAAACAGGGTTTTATTTCCATGTCTCTAATGTTTGTTCAGGTGCAAATAGCTGCTCGTGGAGCTTAAGGCTTGTCTGAGTGGGAAGCGATAGAAGGAGAAGCAGGATAAGGATTAGGGAAAGAATTCCAAGCAGATATTTGTTTTTCATCCACTTTTTAAAAATACTTCAGTTCTCAATGACCTGACACTAACCCTCTTGAGTATTATAAGCTCTAAGGGCCATATCACACAGATCAGCTCTGAGCCCTGTGCTCTTCCAATCATTCCTGAACAAACTTAGTAATGCACAATGTCAAGTCATTTCCATTCAAACTGATTAGGAACCAATTTAGACCACTCATTTCTGAAAGCTCGGGAGGGATTCAGGCACCTGTAGAGCACCTGAGTATGCTTATCATGCTAAATTTTCATTACTTCCTAGTATCCATAATATAGACAGTCATTTACTCTCTGCATAATATTTATAAAAGTAAATATGAAAACATACATAATTAAACCAGACACAGGTTCCATTACCTAAGAACTTTATAAAAAATAGGCATGCAAGCACTGAAGTCAACATGGGACAGATATTACTAAGTAACCTAAAGTCCTCTGCTTTTTACAAGACTGTTAAAGCCAGTTTCTTGTCCATATACAGGTCACTGAAATCACTGGTGACATTAATATTCTTAACCTTAAAAGGCAGTACCAAAGATGGATTAAGATACAGTGGGGCCTTAGGCAGATAGGTGCTTAGCAACCAACCTTAATCCAGCTACACACCTTGATTTTATGGCAAGGGGTTGTGTCTAGGCCTCCATAACAGTGGCCATTACCCATTATTGCACTGTGCTGCTTTTTACTGGTCTTGTTACATAGGCTCCAGAACTAGCAGGAAATAGCTGGTCTAATTCGTGTATAAGTCGAGGTCAGTTTTTGGGCCAACAATTATGAAATTTGCTATGACCCATGGATAAGTTGAGAGTAAAACTTGGGGTTTTTGTTAGCATAACATATAAAAAAAACAAACAAAAAAAAAAAGGGGATTGCACCTCTATAATTACATATGCATATACGTAGGTAGCAGTTTGTGGACACAGTTATGAAAGGAGATAGTGAGTTTTTAAGTTGGATTTAGTAGAAGACAGAGGTAGAACAGAAGGGACAGTGAATATTAGGTCAAAATATAAATACCGGTACTTGTTGAGGTTTTCTGGTCCCTGTTTTAAATAATCAGTCTCTCCCTCTGCTGTGATCACTGAATGGGTCTGGATGCAGCTGTGTTGGTATAGGTCACATGATCTAGGCCTGCTGCAGTCCGGTCCCGATTCTCCATGTCTGCCTCCCCCTCTCTGATTGCCCTGGGATGTCTCTGCAGTCACCGGGTGAGTGACCCCCTCTCCCAATCTCCTCCTCAGCAGTGCGAGTGACTGTGTTACCGGTAGTTGTTACAGTGCCGGTCTGTTGTCACTCGCTCTTTTCTCTCCCCGCTTTACTGGCCCATTAAGACACCTTTTGGTCTGTCACAGAAGTTTGTGTTCGAGTCCTCCAATTCACTGTGGTGCTGGTCAGCTGAGGAGCTAGTAATGCAGGAACTATGGGTTAAACCCGCCTCCTGGAAGTCCCTAACCTGCTCTGTCACTTTTTTTTTTGCTCTCTTATACCGTATATATTTGTGTATAAGTTGACTGTACGATTTTAAATGATTTTTTTTAACCTAAATTTCTCGACTTATACATGATACGGTAATATTTTCCAGTGTGCAGTGTGTATGAGATGCAGCACACTCAGTGCGCTTGGTTACATACACAGCTGCTGCACACACTCAGTGCGCTCAGCAACATATACAGCTACTATATACACTCAGAGCACTCGGTTACATATACATACATATACAGCTGCTACACTCACTCAGTGTGCTTGGTCAAATTCGCAAACAGCGGATTCCCATAGCAAATCTGCTACAATTTCCCCATTGTAAAGTCGCGACAATTTTTTTAAAGCTAAGATTGCCACAATTTTCCCATAATAAAGTCGTGACTGCGACAATATTCTCATTATAAAGATGCGACTGCGACAGTAGCAGCCTACTGTGACTATCTTTATCTGGCGAATTCGCACCTATACTCAACAATTTGGACTTTAGTGAATAACCCCCTTTACAGTCCTCATGCTTATATTCTGCTTATCCTGCTGCTCTTAATTTTAAAGTAGGTGGGTCAATTCTCTTACTTCCGGGGGTCTGCCTTTACTTTGGAAAAAAACTCCTTGACGACTCACAGGAAACTGTCTTAAACTATTGGGAGTGGTGGCAGGATCATGCCATTGACCTGCACACGTACATTGCTATTATACTGGTGACATCATTGTAATTACAAGAGTGGGTTTAGTATAAATAAAGTTATGTGAAACATCTGTCAAGCATTATAATGATTGTTTTGTAATATGCTTGCTACAGAACAGGGCCGGTCCTGCTACAGAAACTATAACTTTAACCTTTGCCACAGGTTCCAAGTTTGTTACTGCCCAACAGGTGCAGGATGGAATAGCGATGGCTTAGAGCAGTTTCTTACTGGCTTTTACGGGATTTGACTGCTGCATCTGTTTATAGAAATGAATAATTTAGACCACTACAAATCATCTTGATGAACTGGTTTATTTATATCCTTATCCACACACAATCATATTCTATATTTATGAGAAGCATTTTATGTATGTTTTTTTCATTGTATACAGATGGAGCAGACTGTATTTTAAAATCTGACAAACATGGTCACATCATTTTCCCACTGAACACAATGTTTTACTTCTTGGTGCTGTACACCTTACCAGCAACGGTCTAGTGTACTAGGCATCTAAAAGGTTAGTGGAGGGCAGTTTTGACGGTTGGGAGGGCACCTCTATAGCACCCATTTAACAGCATCTTTGCCATCTGGAGGGGTGGATTCACAGTGTATGGGACACCCTTGTGGAGACATAGCAGAGCAAATAGGGTTCTTCTGTTGGGGACCTTGCATAGAGGCTAGTGCATATACTGTATGTAGTGCCCAAAGCGCAGCATCTGTGGCACCTATGTGGGCGAGCAATGCACAGCATCTGGGGTATGACTGTTAGGAATCACTGCGCAGCATCTGGAGTGCATATGTGCTAGACACTGCACTGAATGAAAAAAAGCCACAAGTTTCTTACTGTGTTAAACAGAACAAAAATCCCATTTATAGCAGAGTGTCAAAACAGTTTCTTTCTACTCCACCCAGGTTTAAAAATGAGACTAAGGGGGTTATTCACTAAGTCCAAATTGTTGCATATAGATGCGAATTGCGCCAGATAAAGACAGTCGCAATAGGCTGCTATTGTTGCAGTCGCGTCTTTAGAATGAGAATATTGTCGCAATCTTAACTTTAAAAAATTGTTGCGACTTTACAGGAGTTATTCATTAAGGTGCGAATTTGACTGTCGAATTTGCAAACAGCAGATTCCCATACATAGCAAATCTGCTACAATTTCCCCATTTTAAAGTCGCAACAATTTCCCATAATAAAGTTGCGACTGCGACAATATTCTCATTATAAAGATACAACTGCGACAGTAGCAGCCTATTGCAACTATCTTTACCTGGCGAAATCACACCTGTACGCAACAATTTGGACTTTAGTGAATAACCCCCTTACAATGGGAAAATTGTAGTGAATTTACTATGGGAACCTGCTGTTTGCGAATTTGACAACCGAATTCGCACCTTAGTGAATAACCCCCTAAGGTGCAAAACATGATACAAAAATGTAATGAAAATGACAGCAAATATCAGAATTGGTACAAACTGGTACTGGAACAGTATATGATCTCCTTTCTAAATCAATTCTGTACTACACAGATGTGAATACAACTTACACATTCATTCAATACAAAAGTGAATATACTTGATTTACATTCTGTACATCTAAAAACTACTGTACATCTTCACAAACATTGTTATGTGATTACAGTGTTGTAACGCTGATATTTAAGCATAAAAACCTATTGTTAAAAAAAATGAGCTGAGAAGTCTAACTAGCTCATATTATAACAGGCAGTGTTTATCCATTGTAGAAATTCTGCCCAAAATCCCAAATCATACATTACAATATATTCCCTGTGGATATATATTTCAAACACAAGCTCCATACCACAGTTAATGGGCATGTGTATTAAATAAAACATTTTAAACAGATTTCCCATTCAAACCTCTGGGCCATTTTGTTTGCAGTCGCTAGATCCAAAAACATTTGCATTGTAAAATTTTTCTTTCCTGAATCAACCTCTGGAGCCACACTTTTAACATGACTTGTCATATCAACTGTGCTACACTATGATTGTTTTTCTAAAAAGTGTTTGTCCAGATTGTTTCCCAGTGTGGTGATTTATCAATAGATCCCAATTCAGTTTGTTAGGAAAAAGTTATGGATTACACCCTTCTGTTCATCAAGTTTAATTTTTACAGCACGCTATCTGCAGTTTTCACAGTTTCTTTAATAGTAAACAACTTGCATGGGTGTTATTTCCATTTTTATCCAGTAGATGTCAGCAGATGGCTGGTATGTAAGTGGCTTCAAAAGTTCTAGGATTTTTGAGCAATATGCCCATAATTAGTGGGTGTGGCTCCACATAATCTTGGCATTTGTTGCAATGTGATGTCACCTGCCCTATATCACGATGCCTAGGAAGCTTGAAGATGAGCTCTTCAGACTGTGCAAATAATAGTCCAAATGATAGTGGCTCTGATAGTGGCTCTAGAGTTGTAGAGCAGTGCATGAGGTATTTGCTTTAAGCACTACTAATTTTATATAAACTGTAAATTTTAATACTTGTAAAACCAACAGCTGAACATGGGTATTTACAAACCTAAGCAACTGTAGTATGCATCAGAGGGGACATAGGGTAAAATGCAAATATAAACCTTGTCAAGAACTAATTTTCAATGAAAGCCTTAATTTAGAAGCTGGTAGCTTTAACTGAGGGTAAGATATTCACCTAACCTTCTAGAACTATCCCTCCACTAAACTAATTTTGTGTCAGCTGTCACTGCCTATGCTAATACAGTGCTTGTGAACTCATTGTGTATTGAACATACTATAACAAAAGTTGCCATGACCAGCTATTGGGGGTTTTGACAGTTAAAAATAAATCTAGGTTTTCAGTATCCTTTTTAGCTACACTTCCTCAACAAAGTATTTTGGTTTTGTAGGAAACAACTTCTGTTTTATAATTACTTTGTATCTATGTTTTGAATCTGTTATTTAGCTAATTCGGCAACTGCAAGTTGTTCTTCATTCTCAATGTGTAGGCTTGCTACTTTAAATGGTGTAGGCTTCCTAAACAAAGATCCTCTTTCATTATATAGTTTTGAGGGGCTTCTTTTCTCTCCCAGCAGGTTCAAAGAGGACACTTTGGCCCTAGTTTATAAGCCTAATGGATGTAACAGTCTGTTAATGACAAGGACTCTCAAGACCAAGCTCAGAGCACCGGGGCCCTCCTTGGTATTCACCAATGAAAATTTTGGGTCCTGGGCTTGTGCAACCACAGGTTCAGCACTAGCCTAAGGAACAGCATGAATATTTGCCTACATCTTTATAGCCCAGATTTAGCCTAGTGGTAGGGCTTCTGCAAGGGGTGCATCATGGTTCGATACTGGGCAGGAGATGCATCTTTGGGTTCACATGACAATGGTTCTCCTGCTTTCACAGTACTCCTTACTGAATGCTTTATGACATTTCTAGCACTCTTCTTCTCTCTAGCATATCTTGGGAAGGTCTAAGCTTACCATTCCCTGTCACATCCTATTTATAAACTATAAAGTGACCATACAGTATGTCTCATAAACAACCCAAGATGGAAACCAGACACAACTGGTGCTGCTTTAGTGCAATGTGGTGCCATTTTTTTAACATCAGCATAGCTTAGGCCCTTGTTTGTTCTCAATGCTATGTCCAGGTATCACAGATCTGTTGTTTTTGATCTAGTGATTTGTAGTTCTGTCAATCCTGCCCTTTGATTTGCAGTTCAGCTGTTCCTGCACATGTGAGTTACAGTTTTTCTGTTCCTACACCTGTGATTTATAGTTTTGCTGTTCCTGCACCTGTGAGTTACAGTTTTACTGTTCCTGCATCAGTAAGTTACAGTTCTGCACCAGGAAGTCACCGTTTCTCAGTTCTGGCTCCAAGTGCTATCATGAGTTGCATTTCTACAGTTCCTGTTTTAAATTGACTCCGTGTTTCCTGTTTGCATCTTCCTGCCACCTGTCCAGCTACCACCAGTATGGTGGATGTGTCCAGTGGCTTAATTTGCAGTAAAGACCAGAGGTTAAAGATGAAGATCTCAGGATTAACCAGTGCTAACTCCCACATATGGTGAGAATATGCATTGCTGAAATGTTCCCAGTTGACCAAGGGGTGCCTCAAAAGGAACTCCTACAGCACTAAACAGCAGTAGATGACTGCAAAGCCAAATAAAATAATGCATTGCCAAATAAGGCTGTCGCTTATTATCTTTTGATTCATACTTATAATTTCTGTCCTAATTAACATATAATAATAGGTGATTTTATTCTAATTTTTATGCGGACACCGATGCCCTATGGTATAATTAACTTGCACATATAGGTGGAAAAACTAACTAATAATATGCACTACAAAAATAAAATTCAACAAATTTCATCTCCTTATATATATACAAATCTGTAAGTAAATAAGATTTTGTCTGATGATTAGCACACAACTAACTGACATAGAACAGTACAGTTTTGTTAATCTGCTGTCAGGGTATTGCAGTGCTGCATTATGACTGATGACGAACATTTCTTATAGTTAATTAAGCATAACATATTTTCTACTGATACTTTTCCTTTAAAGATGTACGCTTTTAAAGGTGACAAGGGTCAATCTTTGTGTTGCATGCAATGCTAGACATTACCTACTAGGAATCTAACCTAAACTAAATGGACATTTTCCTGTGTATACATTCCTTCATGTAAACAGTTTATCAAAAACAAAATGTTGCTTGCATATATCTATGGTGTGAAATGCATTTGGAAGAAATATTTGGAATAAAAATAATCAACCCCTAATTATAAACAAATATCCTTTTAAAGGAGTTGTATTAGCAAACTTTGCTTAGGCTAATAATGACATTTAATTACCTGGCACTTGTTCACAGAAAAACACAGCTTCCTGATTTCATTTGTGCGGAATAAATGGATGGATGAATAAATGACTTCAGGGCCAGGCAAAAACTCAAGAAAACAAACTAGTCAACTATCAATACATTATAACAGGGGTCCCCAAACTTTTTACACAGGGGGCCAGTTCACGGTCCCTCAGACCAA
>WMED01006235.1:0-18668 GCA_019650415.1 Pipa parva | reverse complement strand
GTCGTGGCACTTTTATGCACTTTAAGTGGTGGATTTTCATCGAAATTTGAATACACACTTATTTATGATCACATTATTTCACGAGAGATGTGTTTTTGATTACTTGAATATCTTCAGGTGGTTTGGTGTGTAGCACTATAAAACGTTTTTTATCATTGGTAATGCACTTAGTGCACATTTGTTTTTGCGCTTTCCTCTTTCAGAAACAACTTTTCATCTAAAAAAAAGAGAGTGAGAGAAAAAACCTCTTACCTGGAGAGTGGCAGATTGTGGACTTTAATTTGTCATTAATTTTGATATTTTTATCAGTTTATTATCATTATATTTTTTAGCGCGATATCACAATTATTTCACATTTTCAGGAAATTATATTGGATAGGAAAAGGTTAAATCCAACTGTTTTTTGATTGTTTGGCCCTATTACTCGAAACAAATGTACTGGAAGAGAAATTGGTTAGTCTGTATCCAGGTTAAGGCTGGGGTTAGAGAAGTGATCTAATTCCACTTGTAGCATACTCTGTTGGTAGATCATCAGTTTTGCTTTCCTTAATAATCTTTGAAGTGTTAAAAATATTATTATGATATAGAACATGGACAATAATCCTCACATGGTTACCTGCTTTCCTGCTGTGTGTATGCAGCGTAGAACCTGAACCTTACTCTGTGCAAAGCTTGAGCGAAGTGTCATAAGAAGGAGCATCCTCTGGCCCGAAACCAAAACAACCACTGTAAGAGTGACAGAAAAAGGAAAATCATATCAGACTTATCAAGATGTTCTTTTCCTGGACTGTAACACAGCAGTGGGCACCAATGGGTTAATCCCCCTCCTTGTGAAGAAACAGGAAGTTTACAAGATTATAAATTTGGACATCTCCCCCTCACCTCAATCTTCTTGACCAACCACTAGAACAGAATCATAACAATTAATGGGGGGGAAGACTTGCCCACTGCCGTGTTACAGTCCAGCAAAAGAAAATCTTGTTATGTCTATGATTTTCTTTTTTCCTGTTCCTTCACACGGCAATACACAATAGGGATGGGATACTAAATATTTACTTAGAATAAATAGCTCTTAACACATTCAAGCCAAATTCAACTTGATCTAAAGACTGCACATCTAGTTTATAGTGAGATATAAAGGTATTTAAAAAGACGACCAAGTTGCTGCTCTGAAAAGTTCTTCAGGGGATGTCCTAGCTTCAAATGCCCATGAAGCTGCCACTGCTCTAGTAGAATGAGCCTTAATACTGTTTGGACATGTCACTGCATGAGTCCCATAAGCCTCTCTTATTGCCTCTTTAATCCATCTTGTCACAGTACTTTTTGATGGCCAGAGCCCTTTCTTTGCACCTGATGCTATTACCGGTAAAGAATTAGATTTTCTAATTTCTTAGTTCTTTGCATAAATATGGTGATACATCTCACCATATCCAATTTACTCCATCCTACGTCTTCATCTGAAATTGGAGTTTGATTAAAAACCAGATGTATCAAGTCGCATCACAGTTTCATTAGATGTGCCTGGCTGTCATAAGACTTATTGGGGCCCCGTCTTTTCTAATACTTTATCCATCACTTTGTCCACCATAAATTCTATGGATTGATTTAAGGAATCTTTCATCCAATCCATAAATTTCATGAATTTTTCCTGATCCTGTTGAACTCCACTTGTGGCTTCCCAGCATTTCCTGCTGAAAATTACACATGTACCATCTCAAAATCAATTCAGGCAGCAAGAATGCTGAAAGAAATACTTGCTTTTTAAATTTGCTGCGTCTGTGATGTCATCACGCTTGCCTGGAAAGCATGAGCTGCTGTGGAACGCATGAGCTGCTGTGGAACGCATAGAGCGGATAACTGCACATGCGCCGGATTGTTACACAGGAATTCGCTGTTTACAGCGCTACTGGCTAGATGCCTGTCCTGGTTAAGGGTGCTCCCAAACTTTTTATCAACGTTTGGAGCCTTCCCCTCACAGAAAAAAACACCAAGAGACTGAGGGGAGGATGCTGAGGATGAGCTCAGGAGGGAAAGACAATGGTGGTGAGGTGGAGGTGTCCAAATTTATTAGCCTGCAAACTTCCTGTTCTTTCACAAGGAGAGGGATTAAACCATTGCTGCCCACTGCCGTGTGAAGGAACAGGAAAGTTAGGATTTGCACTTTGTCACCATAGACCTACAGAAACAACATTGAAAGTATGAGTGTTTGGGTCATGTTGCCACAAAAAACTAAGTACAAGCTTTTCCCTGCAGCAAGAAATTCTATATCAATACAAGTCACTTCCTAAGGTCAAAACGGTAGGAAAATAAAGTACATTGGCATTTACCAAACAACTATATTTATGTAACTCAGGCAGCAAAAAAATCTCATGCAATTAAGGGGGTTATTCACTAAAGTCCAAATTATTGCGTATGGGTACAAATTCACCAGATAAAGACAGTCGCAATAGGCTTCTATTGTTGCAGTCACATCTTTATAATAATATTATCGCAATCGCGACTTTATTATGGGAAAATTATAGTGAGTTTGCTATGGGAATCCGCTGTTTGCGAATTCGACAGTTGAATTCGCACATTAGTGAATAACCCCCTAAATATTGATGCAAGTGTCAAAGTGTGAAACAGAGCATAGGGATCTTTTGCAGGTATGAGTCACCTGTTTTTATACCAGCCCCCTTTAAATGGGTTACCTATATTTTTATTCCATAGAACATTTTTAATCAGTGTACAAATTAGACTAAAATCACCATGACGATGCCACACATGTTCTACAACAATTTGTAACTGATAATTTTCTATAATTCTAACATTAATTACATCACAATCAGGAGAATTACCCCATTAAACCAATGCTTGTCTACAGACCTTACACCACCCTAGTGGCACTAAGATATATTGCAGTCTAACAGAAAATTTGTCATGATTAAATGGAGATAAAGAGGTATTGCATTTAGCAAAACTAATTAATTAATGCATCCCATTATAAAAATAAAGTGTTTGCCGGTCTAATAAACGGTCATTACATACAACAGTGTTTTTTTAATTGTAATTACATTTCTTGCCTTACTTAAAAAGCAGTCTTTCAACTATCTACTGTATTAAAACAATGCCAAATGCTCATGTAATCCATAATCTTTTCTCTTTAAATGACTCACAGGGCATTTTAAAGGCCATAGCTTCTCAAAAAAATTTATTTAAAAATGAGGTTAGTAAATCCATTACCTGCCATGATCTTTTGGCAGCGCCACTCAACTTAATTCCTGTGTTTTGTTTTTTTCACCTTTTATTGTAAAATCTCACTGTAGCTACATGGTGATGAGGAATAAGATACTTGCCTCCCACTGCTGTATATCAATTTAAAATGAGGGGATATATGCAACAATACCCTGCATTGGTCTCTGTTACCAAGAAAGCCATAAAGACTAAATGTACACATCCTTAACAGAAAAGATGCAGCAAAGAATATCGCTTAAACAGCAAGAAATGTAAATCTGGCATTGCATGGGAGTTTAAAGTATTTCTCTCAGATTAAGTACAACTCACCTTTAACGTTATATGTAGATAATGTCTCTCTCTCTCTCCCTTTGTTGGAAACAATAAAAACAATTGAACGTTAGCAATAAACCAGCTCTCTATTTATATAAAAATGGGATTTATGACAGGACAGTGACTGCTTCCTAAATAATAAGCACACAGGGACGGATTGTATATAGATTTTCTCTGACATTAACCAGCTCAATTGGAAATGTCACTCATGGGCGCAGCCATATTAATGACACGTTTGCGTGCTTGCGTTTGCGTGCTTGCGTGTGAGGTCACGCAATCTGTACTGACAAGGAACTTCTGCGTGAAACGTCACTCTGCTGTCCCAGAATGCCTTGCTCGCACTTCCCACACATTTACATCGCTTCAGATTTACGTCGTTCGTCCGGTGTCCCGCAACAACTCACGACTACTATTTATTTTACAAAGTAACCGGTTCATTCAAATAAAATCCACAGAAGTCCGTCATTAGGCACTTGTTACTATTGGCTGCAGGCATTTGATATCCTCCCCCTTCCGTCCAATCAGGGAGAGGAACGTAAACAAAAACGTCTAATTTGAGAGACGATGGACACCCGGGCAGTCAAATTAGGAGTAGGACTGTTGCAGGCGCTAACCAATCACAAGCTTACAAGCAGGAAGAGCCATCCAATGAGCAGCGAGTGGGAGGAAGAATTTGTGTGTAAGGGGAGGAGCGTTGGGTGGGATGGTGGTGAGCTTGGGAGGTATAGTAAACATGTAGTTTGTGCGCAGAGAGTGGGCTGCATCGTTTTGTGTTAATGACAAGACACGTGTCACTCATGCGACCCTGCTTCTCCCAGCGCATGTGTATATATATTATATAAATGTGTTTGGTGTTTCCCAATTTATCAGCTCTTCTGCAATGTTGCGCCTGGAAACTTTACACCTTATGTAGAGCAAAGCCAACCCAGGCCCAGGGCTGCAAGAGGGAAATACATTATCAATGCCCAGTTGTTTTCTGGGTCTTATGCCCAGACCTGGGTCAGCAATAGGGATATACATTACCAATGCCCAGTTGTGTACTGAGTCTTATGCCCAGACTTGGGGCAGCAATAGGGATATGCATTACCAATGGTCTGTTGTGTACTGAGTCTTATACCTGGACTTGGGGCAGCAATAGGGATATACATTATCAATGCCCAGTTGTTTTCTGGGGCTTATACCCAGGCCTGGGTCAGCAATAGGGATACACATTACCAATGGTCTGTTGTGTACCAATGCCCAGTTATGTTCTGGGGCTGTGTTGTAAACAGCTTCCTTACTACACCCTGGTATAAAAGGAGTGTAATATTAAGTCATTTCATTGTGCAAAGTAGGAGAATTGCATTTGGTGTTGCTAATGTTCAATGTAGTAATTCTATTAACGACTGCACCTTGGTAGTCTGGGGTCAGGACCATATATGTACACAAGTATACACATGTGTGTGCACCTATGCAGGGAAGAGGGGTTGTGCCCTGAGTGATAGTAAGAAAATGTCAGTTTGTTTATGGTTCTCAAATATGCTTTTGTTTTGAAATAAAACTGCAGAATGTTGTGACCTTTTATTGAAAAAAAAAAAGTAGTTTTGAAACTCCAAAGATCTTGTTTAAAAAAAAAAAAAAAAATTATTATAAAAAAAAATTTATTATAAAAATGAACAGTGATTGCAAACAAAACTGATATTTCAGTTCACTGGTTATGTCTAACCTCTTGACCAAGTAGGAATGTATCATATGCATAGTCTTTTAAATCTGATTATTTTTCTCTGATTGCTTTCTGTGGTCATAGTGAGAGATGGCAGATCAAGGATATATTATGGAAGTGTGCGTGGATTCAGTTGAGTCTGCAATAAATGCTGAAAGGGGGGGTAAGCAAATATATATTTTTACAGTCCAAAAAAGTTCTGGTGTGTAGTTTTATGTCTCTTTTTGTTCAATTTTGTGTACAAAAGATATATTGAATTATAGAAGTTGTCATTATCTAAGTTTATTATTTGACATACATTAGGTATGGACTAGACCAGTGATGGCTAACCTTTTCTAGCTTGGTGTGTCAAAAGAAAAAAAAAAACAGAGTCATAACTCAGTGGTGTGTCACTTTGAGAAAAATCCATAATTTTTGGATATTTGTAGCTCTAATAACAATGATGTTATATTTTTAATATATGTAATGTATTTATTAATAAAGCAAAAACAAATTATTTACCTTACCTGCTTAGTGACTTTTTTGTTACTGAATTTAATTGGACACTTTACTAAAATAGGTTAGATGGCGGCGTTTGTGCCGCGCTCTTAGGTGAAATTTATTAAACTCGGAAAATTCCGTTTTGGATTTTCCGAGTTTAATCAGGCGAACACCTGGGAGTTTCTCGCTGTAAGTATCGCAAGATTTGTTTCAATCAATACTTACCGAGAGAAAGTTTTTCCATTGAATATTTCCATGGAAAGGTAGCTATGCTACACTAATGTAAAGCATTGCCATACTGCACTAATGTAAAGTATGGCTACCCTTTCCATGGATATATTCAATGGAAAAAGTTTCTTGTGATACTGAGAGAAACTTATTCGTATTCGCCCAATTAATAAACTCGGAAAAGCAAAAACAGAGGCAAGAAGCAAAGTTCTTGGAAAATAATTTGTGATATCAGAGCAGGCTTATGTTGATTGGTTTTATTAGTGTAACTAAAAACTCCATGACAAAATTATTAGAATTGTAGTAATAGTTTCTGAGAACTCTACTCCTTACCTGTCGTGGTACATGTATGTGGCATAAGGAGTAGGATGTATAGATAAGTGCCATTCATTTGCATCCATGCATGTGGAAATACTCATATTAATGATGGCCAAGAAAAGATTTAGGGCCTCATGACTAAAGGATGAATTCACCTATTAAATTCACTTCGCTACTATTCGAGTCCCATCGCCAAAATCGACTCAAATAGATGCCAATTCAGAGCTATACGTGACTATTTGGCTTTTAGTCAATGAGGCCCTTTATGTGTGTTATTATGTGTCATTTGTTGTTGTCTTATGAATCAAAACTCATTTGTTCTCTTTTTTAAATTGCCTTCTGCTCTATAATGATAAAGAGCAGCACACATAGATTATTTAACTTTGCAATCTGTTACGTTTTATACCATTGTTATTTAAAATAATTCATTTGTAAAATTTAAGTGTTTCTGCATACTAATGTGATCTTCTGTTTTACATTAGGTGCAGGTCGCATTGAGTTGTGTGCCAGTTTGTTGGAAGGAGGTATCACACCTGCTATTGGTGAGTGCTTACTTAGTTATTGAGCTAATTTTGGGTGAAGTTAAAAAAGGTTCTATTACCTAATTTTTTCTTGAATTCTGGTCTTATATATTTTTTTACTTTATAAACCTTTGTCTACAAGACAAAGTGATCTCAAACATTAGACAAGATCATCTAAAACAGAGTCTCAAACATGGGGCCCTTAAGGCTGTCATACATTGGTAAACTTTTAAAAAGTATAGTGATTTACTTACTATTCTAGGGGAATATTTATTAAAATAGGTAAACTTTTCTCCTGGTATATCGATATACCTTTAATTAGGTCAAAAATATCTATATCACTGATATCGATATTTATTAAGCCCCTTAAGACCTTTTTGATCACTGAAAAGTGTTCGCCTGGTTGAGGGTGGCAAAAACCCATTATTCCCTATGGAGATGGTTGAGAAAGTTATTTTCTAAGACCCCATTGAAAAGATCAGTGATATCGATATAGATGGAAAAGGAGTTCCATTCAAAGTAATGTAAAGTGTAGTGGTATTAATGCATCAATATTTTATTTTTCGATAACAGTAAACTTTATTCAGCACTACATAAATTGTGGGAATCTGAAAATGTGGCAATAAGAAAAAAAACAGCAATAATGCAGTGAAAAATGGGGATACGGATCGAATACAAATCTGTATTCATTTTTTTATTTATGCCTATCCAAATGGGAGTTTTTATTTTTTTGTGTTACTGGTCCTTTAAGTAAATAAAGTTTTACATAAAATAACTTTCTAACAAAATTCTGTATTGTTTTAAGTCAGAATCATTTTTTTTTTTAAATTTTAATAATAGTACTTTTACTATAAAGAAGAGTCCCTTCATTTACCAATGATATGTTAAAAAATTCAGGAAGCTGAAAACCTTCTTGAAGTTTTGTCTAGTTTAAGTAAAAATGACAGAATTTGTTAGAAAATGAAATCTAGGACAATGTCAGCACCACCCTTTTATTGGACTAATGTAAAACATACATGAATTAATTGATTGTTTCATTAGTTGTTTTCTATTTCAGACTGTCTTTTAAAGCATAATAAATTGAGGGAAATAATTTTTTTATCTATGTCCCCTGTTTGCAGGTCTTCTTCAGGTAGTTAAGCAGTACATCCAGATTCCAGTATATGTCATGATTCGACCACGGGGTGGTGATTTCCTATATTCTGACCGTGAGGTGGAGGTGATGAAGGCTGACATCCGTTTAGCTAAAATACATGGGGCAGATGGACTTGTGTTTGGGGCTTTGACAGAAGATGGGCGAGTTGATGCGGAACTGTGCATGGAACTACTGGGTAAAATTGTACATAATACTGGTTATTAGTGAGAATCCTTTCTTTACAGACACTTGGGGGGGGGGGGAATTCACCATTCAGCGAAGTGAGCTCCGAAGCCTTCAGCTCACTTCGCAAATGGTATTATGCGCAGCTGATGTCCTGCGCGCGGACATCAGCATGCACATTAAAGGGATTCCCGTCTCGGCAAGGCAACTCTTTTGGTCTCACCGAGACAGGAATCCCTTTAAGGCGCATGCTAATGTCTGCGTGCAGGACGTCAGCATTCGCATAATACCATTTGTGAAGTGAGCCGAAGGCTTCGGAGCTCACTTCGCTGAATAGTGAATTCCCCCCTTGGTTTTGCTGAACTTATATGATAACTAAATCTATAAGATTTGCCTTAGTTATGTACCTCTGTTAGAGAGCTATGGCTGTTGTCTGTTCTCAAACCTTTATCAGGGCTTAGTCCCTCATAAAGTGACTTCTGTTATTTTACTGACATTTTAAATATTTCAAAAAGTTTTTTCTCTCAGTTGGCACTTCTCTTAAAGTTGCAATGCAGGTTTTACAATTATCATTGAAATCAATGGGACCCATTATCGCATTATTTTATTGAGGCTGGCGATCACTGCACCGGCATCAAAATTGCATGTGTACCACTGTCCTAGACTTTAAATAATACCTGGCTAATAGTTTTCACATACAGTAGCTAAGTTTGGCTAAAATTTGCAGATCCAAATATCAAAATAATTGGACCACTTACAGCTAAAGACACAGGCTGACAGTACAGAAAGCAGGGGGCAGTGCAGTGTATTTAATTTCAGTATTGAAACAAAGAACTAAGCCAGCTACAGGGTAAGCCCTCTTTCTTACTAAAAGGAAAGGTATAGCTAAGCACAGGCTGGCAGGCATTTAGCATACCAGCCAGCCTATGGCTTTAGCTGCAATTTAAGGTGACCTACAGAAAGTATATAGCCTGCTGATGTGTTCATTTGTATACTTTAATAAGCAATATGTTCAATAAAGATCTGTTTAACAAGTGCAGCTTATTTTTTTTTTAGCATAATAAAAATTTTTCCCCACGCATGGATTTATTGAAGGACTAGTAACACACAAGAAAAGAATTGGATTTGACATAGCAGTTATTCAAACATAGCATTTATAAAAATGTTATCTTTGAACTTACATTTATGAGTTGCATTGCTTTCTGTCCGTGTTAACCTTTACTAATAGTCATGTTTATAAAAAGACCTCACCCAGTCCCATTTTTTTTTCTATAGTGCTTTAGATAATGCGTTATTTAGGAAGTGTTACAAAAGCCCAGTTTTTAATGTTAAATACCATACTTTATAGATGCAATTTTAAGTTATAAACTAATGCTACACATCCTGGGGTTGGTAGAATAGCAACTACTGAGAAATTGCTGCTTTTATTTTTCCATGAATGCATGTAAGTTTTTGTTTGAGCTATATTGTTAGTGATGTTTATGATCCATATTTATCCACCTACACCTTCCATAATTGCATTCAATATAAATATACCTGTTTTGCTGTTTATAGCACATCATTTTCTTTGAGTGGGCATTATTTATTTTAACATCTATAATATGTTGTATCTAATTTATTAGTTAACAAATTTCTCATATTTTGGATTGTATTTACCTTTAATATCTCTTTTTTTATCAGCTGTATCCCGGCCTCTTCCAGTTACCTTTCATCGAGGTAAATCCTCTTCTACATAACTGAACAATGTAATGTCAAATCTAAACTATACAGCACAACACCAAGAAGCTCAATGTCATTTATGTTCCTCGAAACCATAGCATTCTGTAACTATCCCTCCTGATCTGGAGTAGTCTTTTTAAATAAAATGTTACATTTGCTTGTAGGAGTTTTGTGCACTGAACCCCATTATTCATCTTCCTATCTTTTAGCATTTGACATGGTTTATGATCCCTTGCTTGCAATGGAGACTTTGATTTCTTTAGGATTTGAAAGGGTGCTTACCAGTGGGTGTGACACATCTGCTCTGGAAGGTTTGCCTTTAATAAAGAGACTTGTGGAACAAGTAAGTGAGTGAAGACTAATACTAGAGTGGTGGATGCTGTATTATTAGGCATGCTTCAATAAGATGATCTTTCTAAGCTACAGTGTACTTTATATATTGTTCTTTTATATGTTTTAGGCCAAAGGAAGAATCATAGTGATGCCAGGTATATATGAACATTTGTTTCTTTTCAAACCATAGTCTTGTTTTCTGGTTTTTAGGTGTTCTCAGAGTAATATAAATAAATTCACATAGAAATCTTTTAGTTGACTTATAATATATAATCTACATACTGGCCATCCATAAGACACATTCAGATCTGGTCATTTAGGTTAAAGGACTAGTTACACCAAAGAAGTGTATCTAAAATAGGAAAATATTATAGATACAATATATATTTTTTAGAGGCCCAGATTGGATTTATAGCAACAATAAATGCATTTAAGGGATTTTCTTTTATATCATCCATTTCCAAAAATAGTGTGATCGCACGTCCTTGAACATTTTTATGTATACTAGGTGTCTTTTTTTTGTTGTTCTGTTGCCCAATTCATGTAGGTGGTGGCATCACAGAGAGGAACTTGCAGAGAATACTTGAGGGTGCTGCAGTCCAGGAGTTCCACTGTTCTGCACGTTCTACAAAGGATTCAGCAATGAAGTACAGGTGAGATTCCACAGGTTTGTCATTTGTAAAGTAAAGATGATTTAATAATAAGACCAGGATACATTCAAGATTGAGATTCAAACACATAATGTACAACAAAAGCCTAAGCAAACCTGTGATACAATGTTTTTTTTTTGAGAGGCTTCCTGTGTCTGGAAAATCTATGAAAGTTGAAATACCATAATACTTCTGCTACAAGCACAGTGTTTTACTTACGGTGCAGGTTTTGCTCAGTTGAATGCAATTTTATTACTGAATAGCAAAATCTTTTAATTTTCCTTTATTACTTATTAAAAAAGTCAAAGTCAATACAACTAGTGGGCATCCTACATGTATGTACCATGCACACATCATGGATGCATGGAGAAAACATACTTACTCCATGAAGATGATGCTCAGGGTTAATTTGAACCCAGGACCCAATTGAATAATTGAAGCTTAAAGAGATGTTCTAAAAGTAAAAATCTGCTACTGTGCTTGCACTTTTTGGCAAAACAGACAATAACCGGAAGAAGAGAGAACTGTGGCAGCTGTCAAGAGAATAAAATTTCAGCAGTGCAGAAGAGAGCAGGGGCAGCACTGGAGCCCAACAGTGGTATCTGTAATTAGCAGCTCTCCCCTTTCCTAATTACCCCGAGACCAGGGGTCCCCAAATGCTGGGCCTGTGGAATACTACTGGTGTGCAGGCCCCTTGGTACTGGGCCCGCCTGATGGTGATGCATGCACAGGAGTTGTGTCACCATCATGCAGCCGACAGCACTCATTGGCCCTCCCACCACTCCATGAAACCTTTGCAGGATCAGTAACTGAAAAACCAGTCCCCGATCCAGCAAAGGTTGGGGACTGCTGCCCTATATGATATGAGCCTACAGTCACCCTTTAATATTATAAGGTACTACTGGACCTTTCAGGTTGTGGATAATATTCATTCAAAACTGCTTAGTTTTTGTTTTTATTTATATGGTAAAAATGCTAGTTTTGCCAGGAGTAAAGCTTGCTTACAGGCAAACTGGCACCTTTCATAGTAAGATGAATAAGCTAATGAAGTTGGTATGAGCCAGTAGTGAAAACCCAGGAAGTTTGGAAAAGGGAGGTAGTCTACCAGAGTTTACCAGAATGGTAAACAGAAAGGCAAAATCATTTTCAAATTTTTTGGATGGTACCAAGATCAAGATTTAATGTATTGAATGTTAGGGTTTTGCTAAATGAAGCAGGTTGTTATCCTTCTTTAGGGAAATAAGCTCTTTTGAGGTACAGTAGGTTAAGCAAGTTCTCTAAGTCAGGGTTTCTATGGCCAAACCGAATAAAAGGGGAGATAGGGGGCAACCCTTACAAGTACATCTGTGAAGAGGAAAAGGGAAGAAGAGGATTCATTAACAAAGATTATTATAGTAGTATTAGCTAGCCTACAATAATTGTAGCCAGGAGGTAAAAGTTGGACCAAGTCCAAATCCTGTAGTTTCCACAAACATTTGTAAATTAATATCTGTGGCCTTACCTGACAAAAAGCATTTTGCAGTCACTAAGACTGTAAGCTCTACGGGGCAGGAACCTCCAACCTCTTGTGTCAATCGCCACCTAGCACTTAAAGTGATGTATCCTGTAGGATCATGGGAAGCGCTAGCAAACTGCCCATATAGGAAATTAACAGATATATCGACTAAAATTTCAGTTATTACGACTCGTTGTAAAGTATGGGGGGGGGGGGGTCAGAGCATCGTTAAGGCATACCGGGAAATATCTTACTCCAAATATGCCAATTTGGGGGAATACAAATTTAATATCCTTTAAATCAGGGAATGATCCTGCATTCTGGGCTAGCAAAGGTGTTAAAAAATTAAAAGATATTCTGCACAATAATAAGTTTCCTCCATTTGAACACTTTATTCAGTATCATCAATGTTCACAAATACATTATCTCAAATATTTACAGCTGAAACATACATTTATGGTATAATTTAATGGCATGGAGTTAGATATTCAAGTGAATAAACAAGAAGAATTATTATATATTGATACTCCTAAAAAGTTTACATCCAAAATGTATTGGATATTGAAAATGCAACAATCTGTTCCATTTAAATTGGCATTTGTAAAATGGCATTCAGCTATTCCTGGTTTGGATGAATTAGAGTGGGAGGAGGTAACTGAAAATCTTTATTCATTTCTTATTTCATTAAGAGACAGATTAATTCAGTTTAAATTCATACATCAGATCTACACGACTCCAATCATTTTATTTAAATGTGGGAAAACTGAAAATAATAATTGTTTCCGTTGTGGTTGTGTTGAGGGTACATATATATACATATGTTTTGGGAGTGTGTGCATATCCAAAATTTTTTGAAAAGTATTATGGAAACAATAACTAACTGAGTATCCTTCCCAACAATCCTGGACCCTAAAGTATGTCTGCTGGGTATTATTGATGAGATTGTGCCACTGAACCGTACTAGAAATATGATTAGAACACTGTTATAGTTTGCGAGGAAGACAATTTTGATGAACTGGATGGGTTCTAAATTACCTACCCAAGTTTTCTGGTTAAATATGATAAGGAAGCATCTTCCCCTTATTAAATTAACGTATGTAAGTAGAGGTTGTCCTGATAAATTTGACCGTATATGGAAAGGTTGGGTTGATACAGATAGTATTTAGTATTGATAAAAGGAAATAAATATTTGCATATTGAAATTAGGCTTGGTTATACAGTATATGCTAATGTAAGTAAATCTGTAATGGTCTTGCCATGACTGTAAAGATAATGCATAATTGTACTTTCAAAGTTGGTTATATGCATGATTTATTTTTTGTTTGTTTGTTGATTGATGTGTTTGTTTTGGAAAAGCAATAAAAAAGAAGTAAAAAAAAAAAAAGTGATGTATCCTTATGATATTTTACTTGTATTGTTTAATGCACTTTTCCCATGTCTCTATTGTACTTATATTGCTGAATTGTACAGAGCTGCATACAGTTGTGGTGCTTTATAAATAAAATCATGCATACAATAGGTAAGAGGCACAACAAACAAGGTATGTTTGTGGTGCTAGCCTTGGTCAGTAAAATATTTGATTATATACCATTTTTTGCATGTGTGTAGCCTTTATTCTTACCTGACAAAAAGCCAGTATGATCCGAGGCTATAAGAAAGGTTCACATGGATCATATGTTTGCTGGAACCTTAGCGTCCATGTTAAGGGGGATATTGGCCTATAGATCCCACCATCAGCTAGGCCCTTGACTTCTTTGGGAGAAGAACATTCAAATTTTTGTGCTGTTCAGGTGAGGATAGCTCTGAGAATTTTGGAAGGAGTATGCAAGGATCTACTGAAATAGAAGCTAACCTACAGGATTGAGTATTTTATAATTGCCCAGAAATGGGAATTTTGGCTAGGGATGCTGTGTCATGCCATTAAAACTGTAGATAGCTACCATCAATATGCAAATTGAGCCAAGAAAATGTGTTATGTTTAGTTTCCCATGGAGAGATATTGATGCCTCGCTGTGTTTTTTTTTTTATTGACAGGAACAACTCTGTATGTATGGGAGCTACACTTTCTACCTCTGAATATTCAATCAAGGTTGCAGATGTAACAAAGGTTAGGACCTTGAATGCCATGGCAAAGAACTTCCTGTAAGCATTCAGCCTCTGTTAAATGTAAATGAGCAATGTGCCATCTCAGCATAAATGCTCCTTAAATCATCATTTTCACTTGGAGCCCCTTGAGGAGAAGCCATGTGGGAAGTGAATGCATGTCTGGATTTCAGCTGTCCTAATCCAGAAGTTAGAGGAAACCATATAGTATTGCTAAGCAGTACAGAAGACATCAGCATGCCTGATGTGTTTTTGTTTTTGTTGTTGTTGTTAATCCCCTGTTCCCAACACACCTTGTGCTGTGCACAACTTAATGCTCACGGAGACTGCAGTGCTTCCCTTGTTTTGCTGATTAAATCATCCCAAAGGACTGTGAAATGGAATGGTGCAAAATGCAATGTTGATTTTTACTGGACAATAGGTGCCTGCAGCTTATGGTAATGTGGTTTGATTCTGCCCTTTCTGGTTCAATCTCTGTTAATCAGAACTACACAGATAATATCAAAGCAGTGGTAGGTGTACATTTAAAAAGAAATTTAAACTCTTCTTTGGATATCTCAAGCTTGTTAAAAAAAATGTTCTTTCATTTATGTTGCATTTCAAATTTATGTAAAATTGTAGAACCACATGTTTCAGCATGTCAGTTCTAAATCCAGTTCTAGTTCTGACTGTCTGGCATAGCTTCCCTATAATCTACTTTGAGAGCTTCAGAGAGAGCACAGTTTCTCCCTGATTTAATAAAAAAATAAAGTTTGCACTGTGTGTAAATGAATTGCCTGTTGTCCGACATTGGCTATGAAATGTAAATATGCATGATAATATAAATGATAAAGATAAAATGTATTAAGATGGATCTGTGAAATGGGATAATAAAAATAGGCCCAAATATGTTAGGATTAGGGTTTCTTGCTATAACATATCAAGCTTAACGTGTTATATAACATCACAGCATTCATACGGTGAATTTTATTAAACTTGGAAAAACCACTCTCTGTCTTTCCGAGTTTATCAAGTGAGATCTTGCAGTGTTCTGACGAAGGGTGGACTGTACGCCCGAAACGTTGCTGTTTGTTAACCTGAACTGATGGTTTAATTAAATAAGGTTCTACAACACCCTGCGCGTGTGTTCAGATTCTGTTCCTCTACCTGAATGAAGTGATGTCCCTCACAAGGTGCAAAACAATTGGTGAAATGATCTGCAGAGATTTACTTACATATGAAATAATATAGAAACTCTACTACAAACAAATGATGTGGAAAAATGTGAAACAGTGCTCAAAATGTAAAACAAAATTAACAAACCAAACAAAAACAATGAAAAAAATAAATAAAGTGTGAATAAAATTAAAATCCACAATAATCAGGAACAAAAAAGTCCAAAAGTCAATGTGTGCTGCTCTTCTCTTTGGGGATATGCTGTACCTTCAACGCCCACTCGTGAAAAGAACTCCAGAAACAAGCTGTAAAAAAGCGCACACGACAGCCACTAATAGTGCCTTATCACAATGACCAAATAAAAAAGATAAAGTCCATAAACTCCAAATATTATGTGAAGTGGGGGAAATCTGATAATTCACCAAACAAATAAGTGACCAAATACACTCTTGAGACACCACCACCTGTGAGTGTGGAGGCTTACCCGATACAGTATAACATAAAAAACAGTGTTCTTATTATCACATGAACTGTAACCTTCAGAACCCAGCCATGTTGATTGCAGAATAAGGCAAATCATAAGCAACTCTTAATCCCACAGAGGTATTCATATCCATCCATCATAAGAAATAGGATAAAGCTCATATAAGTGTAAAAATACCTTTTAATCATCTATTGAAATCATAAATTTCAGTTGATTGTTTCATAGATTATATGCATACTTGTCAAACTATAAAAAAGAAGAGTACTGTTAATCATATTTTAATTTTATGGGGGTATTAATATCTGGACTTAGCTTGATTGCCATATAAAGTTTTGGGGGAAAAAATTTCCCCTTGGGTCTAATTGGCAACAACTTCAAGTTAGTTTAGAATGGATAGCCCAGTGTCCCAACACCTGAAAAGTTTTAACACCTGACTTTAAAGAATGTATTTCAATGTTGATTTAGACTTCAAGTGGTTCCCAAGGTTACAGCAGTACTAGAATCTAATCCTAGTTCTAGCTGGTAGGTGATGTGGCTATAGCAAGAGTAGATTGCATCTCCAGACAACATGTTTGTTTCAGATATGAGGGGGGTTGGATACAGTTATGGAAGAGTTACACTGAAGGTACCGGTCTACTATATAAAAGTGGCAATGTGGATTATTTAAGGGTCAAGGGGATCAACAGAATACAATGGAAGCACTGAAGATAATTAAAAATACTTTTGGGGTACAGTGAACTATGATATACTTTTTCAGGTGCTATACTCAATATTATTCATTGTAGTTCAGTGTTGATAAAGTGAAGTAAATAAGAATGTGTTGAGAACCATAGGAAGCATTATGTATTTATTTTTATGGATATTGTGAGCTATATGGAAGAATGTATATGATACTGTGAGAACCTGAGGGCAATGTGGACAGTAATATATATTTTTTGGTGCTGGTCCAGGTTCTTTTGAGGTTGCTGTGTGCAAAATGATGTGTACATATAGAAAACTGTGGACTGTAAAATAAATTTTGGGAGGCACTATGGATTATATAATATGCACTATACATTTCAAAGCACTATCCCCTTTTCGTGACTGTAGACAATTAATCTGAGCTTTCTGGGCTACCTTATGCACTTTATTTGTTATATTATGCATCATGATATAGACTTATGGGATAAGGAGATATGTTTGCAGTACAGATGAGTGAACAAATTCAGCTTTAGATTTTGGTACAAATTTGCAGGTTTATTTTACAAGGTTAATGAACCAGTTTACAGTCCAGCCCAGAAGTTTGAAAAAACAAACAAAAAATGGCAAGTAAACAGAAGCTAAGCAGTTAAAGAAACAAGCATCCAGCAACAAACCTATTAAAAGGGAAGTCATCAGCAGCAACTCCTAAAATACTCATGCTAAAACCTATGGACACCATACCTACCTCCTTTCATTGAAGGTTGTATGCAATAAGAAGGATTCCATAGGACCAGAGGAATCCAGTTCACCTTACCCCTTTTCTCAGTAGGGCAGTGGGAATATTTATTTAAATTCAGGAGCTCTTCATACCTCCTGTCCCCACTTTTTGTAAGGTGATGGGAGCATATGCCCATGTGGGGATCCATAGGACTAAATCCCTTAATCTAGTGGACTAGTAAAGTAAATCTTAAATTTGGGGGCTTAACAATGACCTGATAGCCCCTAGTTAAGGAGGAGCAAGAGTCATTACTTTGAAGGGGTCAGTCTGAAAGCATTTTTCAATGTTCAGATCACCCTAAAGAACCCAGTGAGAAGAGAAGAAACCATGCTACTTCTCTATATCTAGTTTGTTACTGCTTTCCTAAGCCTATTAAGTTTTCTATAAACAAATTATATCTGTTATTTGTATAGAATATCTACCATCAGTTTTGTTTACCACTGTTTCCATGGTACGGTAAGCGTTGCCCATGCCCTAATATTGTGCTAGTCTGGGTAAGTTGACATGCATTCCCCTTTATGGTATCTCCCACAGAAGACCTTAAATTTGTAGTTACTTTGATCACCAATTTAAAACAATTTCCTGTTAACTACACACTTTTTACTTCTCGCTTAAAGTCACATGAAATCAAGAGATTTGATTTGGTGCAGCCAAAGCTTTATAATTTAGCTGAATCCTGCAAAAAACAAAACTGTGACTTTTCCAAATCCAGAATCAAATCCTAGACTAAATGCCTCCATGTGCCTATTCCAGGTAATGTAAGGCAGCTATATATAATACTGTGAACACTGTGAACTTTTCCTCTAATAATTAACGGATGAATGGCTTGAATGTTTTACTGTCTATGAACATTGACCTCACGTTCCTTGTTTATAGTGAAGGAAAGGAGAGGTCATATTTGACTTCCAAAAATGAGTCAAGAATCACTTGTGACTAACTCTGATGGAGAATGACAAGGCATTTTTTTTTAATGCTTAGCTCATTGTTTTTACAATATAACAAATATAATTTTGAAATATCTTACTAATGCTGATATTTTTTTCTTTAGATTTTTTTTCTTTTTAATATCAGATGTCCTTGATATACTCATGGATTGTCACATTCTACAAGTGCTGGTCAACGAATTAGAATAATTTGAAATAGTGCAATCATGAAAT
>WMED01006234.1:0-10247 GCA_019650415.1 Pipa parva | reverse complement strand
GGGGGGGGGGCCTAGGGCGCCAATAGGGCCAGAGCTGGCTCTGGGGATAATGTAGTGTGAATTACGAGTAATCTAATACAAACTCCACAATTTCCCTCTGCTGATAAATATTGTGTGCTATTGGTTTCCAGACTTTTATCTCTTTCTAACAAATCATCAAGCCACCATTGCTCAAGTTTTACTGTATTTTTGTCTATACCTATATGTCTTACAGCTTTGAAATATCATTTGGCAGCATCTGCATTTAAGCAACTGTATATTCACTAAACCTTGGACAACATGCCTTCAGTTTTTGTACTGTCTATGTACATTTAAATGAACACAGCCCTGTGTTCCATAAACTAATGTTCTCAAAATGTGCACTGCAATCTACCTCTCTTTTACTTAGGAGCTTCTTTCATTCTAATGTCTGCTCCCCCACCTCCCTAGCCCTAGACTATAATATCTCTGTATCTTTTAAATAGACAATCAGAGAATCTGCTTTTAATGCACAGAACAGCTTGCAGCAATGTAACAATTTTAAAATATTATAAAACTTGCATGATGGGTGAAGGTTTCTACTCAAGAAGATAATAAAAGAATAAAAATGATGTAGGTAATTGCAAGACAGTGAAAATAATAATATATCACAAAAATGTTAAATACATTAAAACAAAAGTTTTTGACTTTCCATACCCTTTTACATACAGGAAATGAAATACTGATCACTCGCCCATTATTATATGTTTGTTTTACCAGCAATCCATTATAATCAGTTTTTTGTTATTTCAGGCTATGATTTATGGTTATAAAGAATTGCAAACAAGCCTTCACTTCTTGAGGACTAATTTCTAAACCTCATTATTTGAACAATGCCAAGCAACTTAATAAAACTGGTCCCTTCAGACATGGAACAAGAGTTCCACATCCCCAGGTTGAGTGACTTTGAAAGAAATGGATGTTTCGGTAGTCAGGGAAGTCGGAATTCCAGATCTCGAATATCTAAGTTGGTAAGTTCCAGTGGCTACAGCCTTAAATGTGAAAAAAAAAATCTGCAGTTAATGTTAATTTCTGTAGGTCCTAGTGCATGCTTGGTTTTATGGTTTTTTCACTTGGGCTTTAAAATGCATGTTATTCTACCTACTGGTCTGTTGGTGTGATATTTGGTGGTATCTCCTGAATCAATTTTAGATTAATGATTTGCATGACTAACAACGATTTAATCACAGTTCCTAATCAAGAATTTTTTTCTACCATAATTTTAAAGGAGAACTAATGTTATGAAGTAAAATGGCTGCAAGCATCTCATGTACCTTCATTTAGTGTGGTTTTCCAAGCAAATATTTGTATACTTCCGGTTTCTTTTTTTGTCAAGTAAGGAATATTCACTCTTTCTGCTGATGTCAATCGTTAGGTTTGCTACTTCTCCCTCCGTGCCTGCACATTGCTTCTCAAGTTTTACGGCAGATAGGCTTTGAGAGAGACATTTTCTTATGTTATTGAGCATGCTCAGTGAACATGCTTATGCTTACTTGCAAACATACAAGTCTGATGGTCTTGGTGAAGAAACAAATGGCCACATGGCAGGTGGCTTTATCTTAAGAATGGATGTAAGAATTGCAAACAGTATTTGAGTGCCGTTAGGCTGTACATTTTGTAAAAGTTGTGTCTGCAACTCTCAACCTAGTGATTTCATTGGCAATTTGGCAGCACCATGGACAACGGTCAACGTCTAGCATTAGCAGGGTGTTATTCTGCTGTGAGCTACTATGCACTGAGCAAGTGCAGTAAAACTAAAGCCAAGTGAATAGATTTGTGAGCCCTCTTCCTGTTAATGTAGGCAATGTTGAAATAAGTGTTTCAGTTTTTACTACAAAAGAAATCTCCAGCAGATTCTGAATTTATATACAGATTACCTTGGTAGGCTAGTGAACAATGTAATTGATGGACAAATGGCTGGTTGCTGTGTGGGATTACTTACCGCCATCTGGGCAGATTACTTAAAACTGAGAAATACCTGTTTATAGCATAATTAATAGACTAATGGAATACCACAAAATTTGTAAACAATAGGATTGTCAGTTCCGCTGGCCCAACTTTCACTGTGAGTAGAGACACCCCTTCATTTGTGGTCAGGGTCTTCTTTTGCTGGGTTTGTAAGCACATAGGACTAACTGACTCTTTATCCTAAGCAGTAAAACTACAGGTTTCATTAAACTGGGATACTAGGCACTGAGCAGCAACCATCCAATATAAGTGACTCAGTGTTTATATGGAGAGGAAGTCTACCCCTGGATAAGTATAATGTCATATGCTCATGTCTTTCCTGTTCTTGAATAGCATAGATGCAACATTTGCCTTGCTGGACTCCCTCTGGTAAAGTCTCTGCTGACTTCTATATCTTTAGTGGAGTTGCAACCTTCCTTATATTATTTTTCAAGGGTTTTCACTTGTATTCTTTATGATGTCTCTAATTAGTACTTACTCTTTACTTTAACTAAAAGTTAAATATGTAATGGGGATGGAGATGAAGATGTAATATTTCTTCATTCTTCACTTCTTACTGTAAAAAGATCTCTTCTAGAAACTGCATCATTTTCCTGACCAGAGAGGTGTGTGTGTGTGTGTGTGTGTGTGTGTATATATATATATATATATATATACACACACACACTTTTTTTCTTCTATGTATTGTTATGGATACATGGTACCAAAATAAGTAAACATTCAAAAGGAATGTAATTACAATACCACTTGGAGTTAACCCTACCTTCCTATGCTATAATTCATTAGAAGTAATGAATGGTCAGTTCATAGTCAATAAGGCCTCTATACAGATGTTTGTTCAGGGGTATAAATGAGAAACCATTCATATTAAGCTTGTAGTAAGTCCATTGTTTAAAACCTCTAACAATTGAAGCCATCTCTTGGGTTTCACTGTGAGCCTATACCTAATCAGTAATTATGAGAATATAGACATGCTTTCCAAATTCATTTCCTGAACACTGGAGTTGTAACATTAGAGACATCAGCATGTGGATAATAATACAGAATGAGTGTCTTAAATACCAGCTTATCATTTGTAATGTAGTAAAGAAAATAATTACCTTAGCTTTAGCTAATTAGCTTATTTACCAGATTTTCTCCAGCTGCATGAATTTTGAAGCGATGCCTGGTAGAATGAGACATATGTGGTTTCCTTGGATACCATTCATTAAGCAGGAATGTCACACAGAACTGATGATTTATGCACAGCTCCTAAGTATCAATTAGAATTCCAGGCTGTTTGTTTCCTGTATAGAACTTGACAGTGTATGCGTTATATGTCATTTTAACCTGTTCCAAACTTTGTCCTTTTTTTGTGGGGTTATTTAAGAGACTAACACTGAATGCAATATATGATCAATATTCTTTTTTTTTTGTACCAGTAAGTTGCATTATGGTACCTTTTTCTAAAACCACACACAAACCTAAAAGAATATTATTTATTTGCATTAATGTAATTTAATAGAGATTTTAAGCAATCTTCTTATTTCAACTGCAGCTTGGGTTCTTCTCTGTTTCTTGAATAGGGATGAAATTTGATTGCCTGTGATTGCAATTGCACATTCATTTAATTTTAAAGTCATTATTGTCAGCTGTGCTTTAGATTATATTTATACATGACATGGACCAAAATGAAAAGTATTTTTAAAATGATCCAATAATGCTTCTTAGAAATTTATCCATTTGGTGAAGCCAAATATAATAATATAAATATCTTTATTATTACAAGGGTCTCTAACATCATATCTAGCAGATTAGGTTGTTCTTTATACAAGCATTAAAGTGCACAGGCCCTATGGGTGATGTCAGCACTATTAAATAATTACAATAAATAAATACATATAAGGCAACTAAACATATTTTGGTAACTTAACCAGTGCAGTTTCTTTGCAGTCTATAGTAGACGTTTTGTTTTATATACATTTATTTGAGATGTATGTGCACATGTATGTATAATTGTATTTAGAAAATGCCACTGGGTTATGCAGTACTATATAATTTAACAGTACAATTATAATACAGACACAAGAGAAGCACTTGGATACATCAATCTTTAGGTGATGACTTAAACCAGAGGATGGAGATCCCTGCACTGTACAATTTAGCTTTCTAGCAAGTTCCACATTTATTCAAAACAAAACAGAAAGGAAAGTGCACCCACGTGTTTTATGTAAAACACAAAGGGAAGAGCAAGCTGTAAACCAAAAAGGGCATAGTTTCACTTTAAATATCTCTGATTTGAGCTAATAACTTTCTGTGAATGAAGGCAAGTGTTGTCTGAAACACTATCATAAATTATCTGTTTGCTTAAATGTATAATTTACAAAAGTGACTTCACTGAAGTTATTAGTTCGGCTACCTCAGAATAATGGATATCCTTTGGAGCAACTTCTTTCATTTAAAAATGTTGACTAGAATAGGGTAGATTTCCCCCACAATGATTGTTTGTAGCGATAATAACCCAAAGTGGCTTTCCACATGGATCACTGAATGAAGAGAGTAGCAATGGACAGAGTAGTAACAGGTTGATAAAGCCTTAGGTGCTTGATTAGCCACTCTGCTGAACCCCTGATGATGCAGTGAGAGTTGGTGTTTCTGTGGTGTATGCTGGAAACTTTGTATTGTACAATCTTAGAAATAATTGTTTCCATTGTTAAGAATTCCAGGGGGCCCATAGTTTTGGCTCACAAAGACTTAGGGTCTCATTGACTAAAGTCTGAATAGTTGAATAGAGCTGTGAATTCACATCTATTCTCCAATTCCCCTTGTTCTCTTATTGAGCAAAGTCTGAAGTGGCGAACACGTTACTGTAATAGTCACAATCTTATGGAGCTCTTTGCTTTATTTTGCATGTGCGTTGCACAGGTGCTTCTACTATTGACTAAGCGGAGGAGTGGTGCAAAGTTGCTAATGCAACTAGGTGAACTGCTTCAAATTCACCTGTTTGACTTAGCCACTGCTGTGTAAGGTGGCTATTTGTTCAAAAGTGACAGTGACAACTGTGACAACATGACCTAGGGACAAGGTGACATAGAATATTCACAGAATACAGTTAGTGGGACAGTGTGAGACTGATGTCACTGCCCTTCACTTGTCAAATTCGCCTCACTCTGCATGACTCCTCATCCTACTTCTATCTGACTGATTACATCACAGTACACATCGTTCGTTGCTGTCTGCCTGTTCGGAAAGTGTATTCTCTACTTAGTCAATCCTGAGAAGCAAATTCACATCTGTTTTTGGCGATGCGACTCGAATTGTAGTGAGGTGAATTCAGACTTTAGTCAATGAGGCCCATAATAATATCCAGTCTGTAAGAAGGAACACATACTATGAGGTGGGAGCTAGCATGGGATTACATGGTGTTACTAAGTAATGGAGCTGTTTTGTTCTCATTTAACTAAGGTTGTACTATTTTGTTTTTTTATCTCTAAAGGAAGATGAGAACCTGAAATATCTAACAAATGATGAGAAGAATGCCCTTATGTTTTTTGAGGAAACCCTGGACGCCCTTGATGATGAAATAGAAGAGCCACCACTTTCATCTGATACAAATTTTGGTTATTATTCTGTAGAATCATTAGGAAGCCACTCTGAAAATGATGATATCATTGACCTAGTACATCATACTCCAGGTAAGCTCTTGATGCTTTTACAAATGACAAAATGGATCTCACACCAAATTATTATGTGTAATAAAATAATGTTGCCACTTTATTTACTATAGCAATTATTGTGATCAGTGCACTAACCATTTTATCAGCATCCTACCTATTTTTACACTTAGACCAAAAACTTTGTTTTGAGCCATAATATTTTGATGTCACAGACCAAACTAAAAATTTCAACAAAATGTACAGAGGTAAGACATTCCAGAAAATTGAGGAATTAATTTTTCTGATGAGATTTTTTCAATTTAAAGTGAACCTTTTAGAGTCTGCTCCGCTGCCAGACTTTAATCTCTAGTCAAGTTGGGTGGGGCTAAAAGGATAACCGATATTAAAATTATCCTTTAATGTCAGTTATCAGGGATTTGATTGGAGAAGCTATAATGTCCATCATTTAGCTCCACCCAGCCCAACTCGAGATTAAAGTCTGGCATCAGAGCAGAAAAGAAGCAGGGGGTTTGTTTCCTTTGCTACAGTCTTAGTTTAATGCTTCTAGCATTCAGCTAAGACAATTCCCTGCTTCCTAAAAAGAGCCTGTTAAGTGGACCTAATAGGTCCACTTTAATGTCACTAGGATCAAAACTGTGGAATATATGTTTTGTAGCTGTACATTTAACGTCAACAATAGAACAATTAGATTAGTAAACTTAATACAAAGAATCCAGAGTGCACCACCATATCATAGGAAAGTTTCCATTTTTTCAGGCAGCCAATACAAACTACGTTTCAAGGGTGTAATCTCATGAGGTGCGTAATATTTCATTAAAAACCCACCATTAAATAGGCACTAGGCCACATCTTCCTACAAGAATAACATTAACCCATATCTTTCAATATAAAAGTTATGAAAAAAATACACATAATATGTTTAAACAAATACACAATACAATATAAAATCTCTTCTCTATTCATATACTGGTGGTGCTGTACTGAACTAGACAGACATCCACTCATATTCACAAACCTAAGCAAAATATCTTTGTCGCCCTATTGCCTTTAAGACAAACTTCATTACATAGGGAATGCTTTTGGATAAGGAAGCTACAAACTTTGATACCGAAAGGTTTAAATGAAGAATATAGTTTGGCATGCATTCTTTAAAAAAAAAGTTGGTTTTAATAATAATAAACCTTAACAAATATTTTATGAAAGTATATTTCGCTTAGGTCTGAAAACATGAGTGGATGTCTGACTAGTTCAGTAGAGCAGCACCAGTATGTGAATAGATAAGAGATTTTATAGTGTATTTGTTTATACAAGTTGTGTATTTTTTTATATTGAAATATAAGGGTTAATATATTGTTCTTGTAGGAAGGTGTGGCCCAGTGCCTATTTAATGGTGGGTCATTAATATGATACACACCTAATGAAGAGTTAAACCCACAAAATGTAGTGTGACCATATGATATGGTGGTACAGTCTAGATTCTTTGGCCAAACTTTATTAAAAATTGGTAAATTACCAATATCGGAATTTTACTGGTATCAATATCACGATATCTAAATTTCACCCGTTCTGCCATTGAAATCAATGGTTTGGCCGAAATTCGATATCGGTAAAATTCCGATATCGATGATATCGATATCTCGATGTCGGTAAAAACCCGTTCGATATCGCAATATCTATGCTATCCCTTTTAATAAATTTCGCCCTTGTGTTAAGTTTGGAATTGCCTGTGGCTTTGACTGCAGGTCGTCCAGTTATTGCTCCATTAATGTGGATGGTTGGTGAATACCAAGGATGTATATGAAGATGTGTTAAATAAAGTTAAGTACCAATTAGATTAGTGCAACCGATCATTTGGATTTAGAACTCTATTTAGTAGTATTGTGTATTTAATATTGATTGGGTAATAGTTAATTTGACTAACAGATTTTATTACAGTAAGGGACATGATATTTAGCTATTATAGATTCTGAAAATAATGAGCTCTGCAGGACTTTCCTATTAACCTTGATAAAGCCAAAGAACATTCTGAAGTTTTATAGGGTGATTTGGCTGCAAGCAGGTAATGAAGCCAATGGATTAGAATTAGTTTGTCCTTACAAGAGGAAGTATATCACTGTTCCCACTGCATGCCACAGTGAACATCAATGTCTGTGCAGACCCTATTCCTTTATTAAATTTAAATTATTTTTTTATAGTTTTAAGAAACTGTTTAGCCTAATATGTATAATATGAAGAGTGTAAATTTCTACTGACAATATCAGCCAATTAGCTAATAATATTTCTATTTTATGCTCAATCAGGAATCTCTCAGCCAATTTTGGATAAGAGAAACAACACTGGAATACCAGAGACTATCATTCATAAAGATACACTTGCAGCTAATCCCGAAATGATTTCCCCAAAGGCAAATGAATTCTCTAGTGAAATCCATGAGCATCCAAAACTTCTTGGTGCTGTCCCAACTCCTGTTGTTATAGCTAAAAAGATTTCAGAGAAAAATGCAGATGGGTTAAATTCCTTCCCTTTGTCACCAAAAGAAGTAAAGTCAGCAGAAATTAAAAAGAGCGTTGGAACATCACCTATTGATGAAAGACATTTCATGTTTCCTGTATCAACAAACACCAAGCTTAATCATTTTCCAGATAACATATGTGTCAGACAAGCAGGAAAACAATATAACCAAACTATTGCCAAAGCATCTGTCAATGTGCAAGATCGTAAGGCCAAAGTATTGGCAAACATTAATGCATCAGGTGATGAAGCAGATAGTAGAGCTGGTCATGAACAAATAAGTCGAAAAACCTCTTTACGGGATATCAACCATGAACAAGCCAGGAATGAAGCCCTTGCCAAACTTGGATTAGTTAAAGAATCTCCAGAGCAGGCAAGATATGAAGCCCTAACTAAATTAGGCTTGGTTAAAGAAACAACAGTACAGGCTGAAGTTCAAACAGTAGGTGTACATACATCTTCAGTCTCAAATGGTCTTCAGTCTCCAAGGTTGCCACCTGAATCTCATAAAAGTATTCCCAATGAAAATTCAAGTTTTGACTACAGCTTAAAGAATGAGCCAACTCCATATGTACTACACAGTGTCTTACCGTATGACTCTTCTAGGAGACATTCCAGCAGTAATCAAAGTATGGAAAGTAGTTTAAGGAATGAGCATAGTCTCTCTGTACCACCCAAAAGTTTACCTCATGAATCTCCCCGAAGATTTTCCACTGGAAATCAAGTTATTCACTATGGCTTGAGGAATGAAATGAGTCCATCTGTACCTCCAAAGAACATACATCCTGAATCACCCAGGAAATTCTCCAATGAAAATGACTTTAAAAGTGAAACTGGTCACAGTGTACTTCCCAAGAGCTTTATCAATGAACAGCGCACCTTTGTACCCCCCAAGAATGTGCCATCAGAATCTCAGAGGAAACTTTCCTCTCCAAATGAAAATATCAATGCTATCTTAAAAAGTGAACACAGTCCCTTTACACCTGTGGGAAAAACTATAGTTTTTAAAGGTGAAGTAGCATCTTCTGAAGAAAATACTAGCAACATTACACCTGAAGTCATTAAAGAAAAGAAAAAAACAACTGCTCATCATGAAATTAAACGGACTTCTTCTATGCCAAGACCTTCTGGGTTCCGACCCCAAAGTATTACAGTACAATTTTCAGGACGTGAGACATCTGATGAAAATCGAAAGGATGCTCTTCGTAAACTAGGCCTTCTGAAAGAAATGTCAAGATTCTAAGTACCATTTTCGTATGGATGTAAGATATAGTCTGTTTTATTGAATTAGGAGTTCAAAGTAAAAATTTTTATTTGTGTTATGAAATGAATGCTTTATGCAACTTATGTACCTACATATTCCCTTTGTGTTCTTTTAAATGAAATGCCTATATGTAATATGCAAAAATTTTAATCCAGGCCGTTATTTATATGTAATTCCATATGCCTGTTTTCTGCTCTGGTACAGATTTAAATAGATCCTGATCCAATGTAAAAGAATAGAAAAAGGTTTTGTTTGCCCTTAAAGTAGCAACCTATTTATGAATTCTAGGATAAGAAAGTCATGAGCAGCACCTGTGTATTTACAATTATAGTGCATATGTTGGCAAAAAAGGACCTGTTTTATATGGTATTTATATTTCACTGGGTAAATAAACCCCTTGCCATTTTTCATTATAAAAAATGAAAGAAGGATCCTTTTAATTCTTTTGCATTTTGACCAGCTTTTTAATACTTTTGATTTAAGACTAATTAGAATACATAAGTATGGCTTCCATTGCAGCATACAGAAAGAAATTATTTGAAACAATTTTAGTAGGTGAATGATAATTTTTTATAGTAGTAACAAGCTTAGGGAGTGTGTCACATTTTTGTACTCAAAGGGCAAAATTGAATAAAGTCATAAAGACTGCTCTCTGTCTTTCAGATTTTATCGTGCAAGATCTCGCATTGTTCTTGTGCAATTATTATGCTCGTTTTTTTTATCTCAATTTTTCGATAAAACTCGTGTGATAATATCGAGAACAATGAGAGATCTCGCACAATAAACTCTGAAAGAGTTTATCATTCCCCCCCGAAATGTTAATAGCCATT
>WMED01006233.1:8062-18669 GCA_019650415.1 Pipa parva | reverse complement strand
TTAACTGGAAAAGTTGGGGGTCATCTTATACGCCCAGTCGTCTTATACGCTGGCAAATACAGTAGATCCTGCGGCCTGCCCAAACTCAGACATATGCGCACAGATACCCTGAGCTCACAGTCTGTTACAGGAGGCGACAGAGCAGGAGGAGAGAAAAAGCCTGGGGCCAGATAAAACACCGGCACTTTTCCACTGAGAAAGCAGCAGTGGAGGCAACCGGCACTTTCCACTGAGACAGCAGCAGCGGAGGCGACCGGCACTTTCCACTGAGACAGCAGCAGCGGAGGCGACCGGCACTTTCCACTGAGACAACAGCAGCGGAGGCGACCGGCACTTTCCACTGAGACAGCAGCAGTGGAGGCGACCCAAAGGAGACAGGAACCACACCAACAGGGAGAGGTTAGTGAAGAGACAGCTGATGTTCAAATAAATTAGAAAATTGAAAACTTGCATGTGTATTTTATTATCAGTCTCTTGTGGGGGCAGCACAGTGTAGGAAAGGGCTTGTGGGGACAGCACAGTGTGGGAAAGGGCTTGTAGGGGCTTCAATCTCACTTAATATACTTTGTATTTCTAGTCACAATAAATATCTACAGTATTCTATTCTATTCTATTACCATATTGTTGGAATGATTTGGGGGGATATGGGGCTAGTGGAGCACGGAAATTCTCCTTCTTCTTAGGTGGGGAATGAGAGAAAAAGTTTAAGAACCACTGCATTACGGTAAAACAGCAGAACACCACACATGATGTAAATCAGCCAATGAAATTCGCCCATCTGTTTATATGCAGAGGACAAGCACAGCCGCTGGCATTGGTCCAAGTGAGAAAAATTTGATGTTCCGGACCTTTGCTTCTGGTAAATTTTTAAATTTGGGCCTCGGTTAATTTTAGTTGGTAACTCCTGCTTTAGATGCACATTAGTCAAAACCCTAAAAAAAACTGATGTCATTTTATTGTCATTTTCATTCAGTAAGTAGGTTGATGACAAATTGCATCCAATGAAAATCTGAACAGTTGCATAAAGATCCGAATTCACATTCTTTTCCCACATCCCATTCTTCTAATATTCAGTAAACTCTACGATGTGGCAAATTCACAACCAATTTGAATGTTGTCGCAAACTTACAAAGCTCTTTGCATCTCACTTTGTGCACTTGCACGGGTTAATCACATAACTCATCAAGCGCTGGAGTCTGTCGTGGTAGCGAATTGGGTGAGTTGTACTGTGTAGCACTGTCTAACTGACTACACTACACAATTGACAGCATCTTTCACTGTTGGCTTCTATGCTTATGGAAATCCTTTCTTTAGTGAATAAGAGAATTAACAACTATTGGTGCCTAGTGACAAAAAGTTCCTGAATATGTGTTCTCTAAAGCACCATAGAAAACAATAGGAGTGGGCAAGTCAAGTTAAAAAACAGACAAAAGCAATAAAATTCATATATTTAACTTCAAAGATAACATTTTTTTACATTTATATTGAAATAAGTGACGTGCCAATCCAAACGGGATTTTTTGTTATATATTTTGGTGGGTTTTTTTTAAAGAGGGAGAACATATGAAATGCGCAGTGTATAAAGTTGCACTGGAATCTGCTCAGACCTGCATTAGGTGTATTTCCCAAGTCTTCCTCTTTTAAAAGGTGAAGTTAGCATATATGCTTTTCTACCAACACAGCAGACCTGCTGAACTCATCAGAAAATTGGTTTAAACAACAGGCTTATGCAAATGCAGAAAATTTGCATTTTATAGAAAGCAATTAAAACTGTACATCTTACTTAGATTGTAAGCTCTATGGGGCAGGGACCTCCATCCTCTTGTGTTAATCACATCCTGGCCCTTAAAATGATATTATGTATGTATGTATGTATAATTTCATTTATAAAGCGCCACAAATGTACGCAGCGCTGTTTGCTTGTAAGTTACTCACTTGTATTGTATAATGCAGTTTTCCCATGTCTGTCTTATATTTGCATTGCTGAATTGTACAGCTCTGTGTAAATTGGAGGCGCTTTATAAATAAAATTATACTGATGAAAAAACAAAAAGTACAGTTCTGTGTATGCAGGTGCAATAATTTAAATTATGAAATGATGATTTTTAGATATAATAATTATCCATTCATAGAGGAACTAAGGACTGCAAAAGCAACAGCAAAAAAAAAATCACTAATCAATTTTCTGAAATCTAATTGAATTCCAGGGCTTTGTGTACATACTTTATTATAGCAGCACTGTGTTCTAACCCCCACCTTGTAAAACTGGTGTCTCTGTCATAAAGCTTTACAGAGCATGTGCTAACCTCCCCACGCAGTTAAGATTGATGACACATTTGTTCCTTGTGATGCAGGCCTGGTCAGTGTTTAGATAGCAGACAGGAGGTAACATTTCAGCTTGTACACTGTTCCTCTGGCAGATCTTGTAAAGCACAGGGGTGGAGCTTTTTCATTTAACAGTTCAGGTTGCCAGCTATTGCAGTTTGAGGTTTTGGTCCAGGTATATTTTGTTATTCATCACGTAGTATTTATTAGTAATATGTGATTTAAATTGAAATATTAGCATTGTATGGTCGGTAGGAACTAATATTTTGATCTATGAAAATATGAGAGTTTTTGGGTACTTTTTTTTAATCGAGAAACGCTAATAGTAAAATACAGTTATTGCAATTCATGCACCACTTCTTTCCCATTCACTTCATCTCTTTCCAATTCTATGCCTGCTTCTGTTGTTGCCCAGTAAAAGTACCCGTGGATGAAACGTCTAACAGTAACAAAAATGGAACATAGCAGGAGTTAACAAAATGGGCAAGCAATCTGGCAAAACCATTACTAATTATGGGGGGTTATTCACTAAGGTGCGAATTTGACTGTCAAATTCACAAACAGCGGATTCCCTTAGCAAATCCGCTACAATTCCCCCATTGTAAAGTCGCAACAATTTTCCCATAATAAAGTCGCAACTGCGACAATATTCTCATTATAAAGACGCAACTGTGACTGTAGCAGTCTACTGCAACTGTCTTCATCTGGCAAATTCACACCTATATGCAACAATTCAGACTTTAGTGAATAACCCCCAGGGTATATCTTACCAGTATTGCTTTATAAAGATGTGCAATAGTGCATATTGGGGTATTAGAACCATTTTTTACAAGAAGGGTAAATATATATATAAAATATATGAAGAACTTATTCATAAGCTTGTAACTGTGTATGCAAAGACCTTTGTGAAATCACTGTATGAGAAGTTAAGATCTGTTTCTTTTAGGTCAGTGGTGCACAACCTAAGGCCTGTGGGCCATATCTGACCCGTGAATTATAGCTATCCAGCATCAGTTCTGCTTGTCTTTGGTGCGGAGCTTAGTATAATGTGGCTATCTGCCTGTCTTCTGGAAGTCTCCTGCCACCAGAGCTCCTGGGATATGCGTCTTTCAGTGGCAGGAGACTTCTGGGAGGCGGGCAAATAGCTGCATTATACTGAGCGCCGCACTACATATCCCAGGAGCTCCAGTGGCAGGAGACTTCTGGGAGGTGGGCAGATAGCCGCATTATACTTTGCGCCACACCACATATCCCAGGAGCTCCAGTGGCAGGAGAATTCCGGGAGGTGGGCAGATAGCCACAGTATACTTAGCTCTGCACCAAAGACAAAAGGGCAGAGGTGCAAGCAGCCCCTCACACAACAAGCTGGCACACAGATACAGGGTAGACTTTATTTGAGAACAGATAATGAGAATATTGTTGCAGTTGCGACTTTACTATGTAAAATTGTTGCAGTTGTATTTTTAAAATTTGTCGCCACTTTGAAGAGGCCCGTGACACACGTGTCGCAAATTTATATGGCCCCCCAGGCTGAAAAAGGTTGGGTATCATTGTTTTAGGTTGTTGTGCACAATAACTCCATATTCTCTCATTCTGGTCATCCCCATCTTTGTACACAGAGACACTTCAAATGCTTAATGCATACAAAGTGGATCTGTCAAATAAATACAACATTTAATGCAATAAAAAAATAAGATGAAGCACAGTGGTCTGATGTTTAATCCTTCACCGTGATTTTAAAAGTTCTCTCATGCTATAGGACAGATTACAATCAGCTTTGATATATATTGTAGACTATACTGGTTTCTGTGCAGCAGTCATGAAGATCGCAGCAAAATATAAATTCTCAATGAATATCTTGTTATGGGCTTCAGTTCAAGGTACGTTAATGCTGGTGGATATTCTATCTTTTTTTTTTTTTTTCATTTCTTTTCTGCTTGTATCAGAAATTATATTACATTCTATTTAAGATTCCAAACTGAACTGTTGAAGAGGAAGTGGGTGAAAAAGTGAGGGAGTTTCAGTAAAACCGTCTGTAAATGAAAAAGTATGGAAATTAGTAAATAATGAATGTTACAAGAAAGATTTGCTTAACATTTATTGAGCAGTGTCAGATAGACCAATCACTATTGGTGCCTAGACTGTCTCTTTAATCAATCCAGAGTGCAGAAAACCAGTGCACCAATTTGCACCTTGCAAATTAGCACTATTAGATTCGGATCGGGATGGACTGAGTCATTTTATCTAGTAGGAGTATATTTTATTTTATCATTGAAAATAAAACTTCAGAAAGGGATAATAATCCAGAGTTTTAGGAACGTCTCTTGGCTAGGAGTCATGTCTATAAAAGATTGTATAAATGTTATAATATTCTCATGAGAAAACATAACTATAAACTTCCTAATTACCGAAAACAATAATTGTGTCGTAAAGTTAATTCATATCAGCAAGAGTTGAAAGGCATAATGAGAAAATGTCACAAGTTTAATGCAAATTTCCATTTAATAGAAACAAACTGCATCCCAATTACCAAACGGTAAAGAACCTGTGACAAATTAATTAAAACCTTGCCTCATACTCAGTGTCTATTATGGGATATACATTAGTAAATATAATTGAATCAGTACTTCATGTTTTGTAGACAAGGAAATATCTTTTCTTCAGTTCATCTTACATAAATACTTACATTTCTTTAAGTATTTTCCCCTCATTGTTTTACAGTGATAAGCAATGTTTTAGCATATTATAAATTCCATGTGAATTGTTGCATTGCCTCAGATACTGTAATTTTACAGGCGGTAAATAAGCAAAGAAAAAAATAATACATTTAAGATATACATAAACTTTGTACTAATTGAATTTCTGAAAAAAAAAAATTCTGGTTGGATAAGCAGTCATAGGCAGCTTACCTCTATGGTTATCATATGTGACCTCCATAAAGTCAAATTGTGTATAAGTCTCACACTTAAAAAGTACATTGTAATCTCTCTCTCTGAACTTCTATTTCATAGATGCACAACAGAATTCAAATTACTAGATCTACTCTGCTATCACTGTCATCCAATCAAACAGCATATGCACACAAATGAAAACTTAAGTTAATAACTGCAGAAGATTGTGGATAATAAAGGTAACTCAAACAATCCACAATAAACTATCTATTCATTTGTAATAACTAAGTCCCAACAAAACAATATGCCAATCAATTCTTTTATACTTCCATGACTTCTACTGCATTCTTTAAGGAACAGTTCAGTCTAAAACAGCTATCTGTCCATCTATTTGCTTCTGCTAATTTCTTCCAAGGTATTACAATAGTAACAAGGCAAGGTTGCCCTTCATCCCTCCACCTTTTTAACTTTATCTTAACTTTTTCCCAGGAATTACTATATATCAACCAACCCAAATCAGAAGAATTAAAAAATAAGTAAGTACATATTTTTAGCTTTATAATCCACAAATTTACATAGCACTTTCAAGATGATTCCAGGGTTAACATCAACTTCCCTAAGTTTAAAGCATCAGAAGCACAGCCATATGGCTGTATTTATCCATTATTAACATTGCAGACTTCTATCTCCCTTGAGAAAATACTTAAATTGGCATTAAATGCTAATATAATTTTCAGTTGTTTTAATAGTTATCACAAAATAAGAAAGTTTCTAAAAAAGCACACACACACACACTGTAGCCACCAAGTTTATGTGGACAGGTTAAGAGACCAAGAATTAACATTACCAACATGACTAACTCCACAAACTTTGATATTTATATAATATATGATTACTTTCTAGCTGTTCAATTCATCAACTACTATAGCAATGCACAGACATCCTTTCATGTCGTGGATGAAAATAGAAAACAACCACTGTCAACTACTAGGTAACCTATCTCCTCTGGATCACCAAACAAATTATTAATGGACTATTCTCTTAATCCTCACACATTATAGCTATTTTTGGACACCTGGATTCTGAAACTCAACTCATCTACTACATTATCACAAGAACTGACTCTTAAGTAAAGACTTTCCTCTAGAACGTGAAAGTCATTGTTACATACCTCGGCCGCGTTCCTGCACGACCAGTCTCTCCTTCAGCTGCCCGCACTGGGAAGCACTCTGTGCGTGGGTGGCTGGCATCACACTTTTGAGCGACAGGCGCTGTTGCTACACAATGATGTCGATCCCTCCCCTACAGTCTGCGGGGAGTTTAAATAGCTGGCGTTTCAGGCAGTTCATTGCCTGAATATCATTGTATTTAGGTCCCAAAGTCCTGGTTCTTGAATCAGTGATTTAATTAAATAAAGTTTTTTCCCTGTCCCAGTACATTATCCCAGTAGCCTGTCCAGTTATCCTGAATCCTGTGTCCTGTACCTGTTCCTGAATTGTTCCAGTCTCAGTATCCTGCATCTGTTTTCCAGTCCTTCCAATTCCCAGTATCCAGCACTTGTTTTCCTGTGTCTGTTCTGTATTCTATGCCTGCACTCTCCCTGTTCCAGCTAACACCTGCAGAGGGTGAGTCTGAGGGCCATGACCTGGGAGTCTCTCGCCGCAAAGGCCAGTACCCCCTTGCGGGGGTTAAAGGTGAAGGGCAGAGGCTCCTTAGACTCCGCGCCTCTGATAAACCTGTGCCAACTTCCCCAGTGGTAAGAGGGTCCACTAATTCAGTGACGTATTCCTGTGACAGTCATTTTCCATTGGATTATACAAAATGTTTACAGTTTTATGTAATTGACTTCAATGGATAATTATTTTACTATTTACTATTCAAACCACCACCTCACCCAAAACAATCGCTACTATAGGTATCTACATCTCCCCTTGACCTACTAAATCTTTGCTCTCCATTACATTTAAAAACCTGATCACACTTCACACATAAAAACCTTCTCAGCAAGCTGTATATACAGTAGCATATCCAAGCATACATGATACAATGGAAAACAAACCTTATAAAAAAAACCCTGGACAAAGATCTGGAAAAAATACTATAAATCCTTTATTCATGCCACAACTAAAGTGTCTTAAGCCAAAAAAATATTTCTTTATCCATGTCCATAAGTGATTTTACAGTTCAGTTCAAAACAGATTTAATTCACTTCTCAGTAAGAATAACAAAAGCGAGAATAGCTTTTCCTCCTAAATGGTTTCCCACCCCTATAAACAACTGAACAATGGCCATAAATCATCACACTCTTCAAGACAAGGATGTTTCATTTTTTTCTAATAATTGGACTGCCATTGGCAACATCTCTTCATTTAGTAACTAGACAGTAGTACAGTCAGAGGAGAAATTAAAAAAAAAAATGTATCTTGAAACTTGTCAAATTAAATCCTAAGAAAGAAAAAATGTAGTCCTTCTTATAATGGGAATGTGGAATATTTGTATGTATGTATATTTTTATTTATAAAGCACCACTAAGTTACACAGCACTGTACAATCCAACAATACAATATTTATTTGACTTTAGTTGGGATCAATCAGAAAGGAGAAGCAGTAAGGAAGACGGAGAAGTCAGTTGGTTGTGTAGTAGACTGTATCTAAGTACCATTAATGAAATATGAAAGTATTGCTCTATTAGGAGAGGAGGAGAAGTAGGAACAAGTCAGTGGGGTGCATTTTCTAAAGATTGACTAAATAACCCAACCCAAGAAGGGAGATGGGTCATTAATCCCATGGTGGTTTCTATAAAGGGCACTTTGGCAAATACTGATGCAGCATTTAGTAACATTACTACTGCAAGTTAATGTTGAAAGGTCTTCAATATTGGGTATAATATTAAATATTTGTTTTGTATCATGAATGAAGCAATCCAGCTAACTAGAATGATGGAGAAAGCAGAACTGATAGAGATATACTTGATATTACAGAATGTTAGTGTACCAAAATATCCATTCAGGACTCCCCCAGTTGCCTGGTAGAACTGCACTTAGCCAGGAGGCAAATGACTCCCACTAAATTACTTCTCTACCACAAAGGAGTTTTATTTTTACAACAAGTATAAAGGGCATTCCTGTCACAGTAAATCAACACAGACTGAGCAATTGTCTGCACATTTTTAAAGCAACTAGATCTTAGCAAATGTTAGGAGTGTGGACATGACTGCAGGCATCAAAATGACAGCGTCATCATAACTACATAGCAGAGGTAACCGTTTACACATACGATAGTTCCTTTTCTTGCACAGTGATGGGTCAGTAAAATGCAGAAACCTTTCAAGGTGTGTCTACCTTAGCTCCATCTCTTGTAGATTTTCAGTCAGTAAGGTAAACTAACCTTATTTCTCCAGTCTCCTTCTTCCTATATCAGCAACACTCTACATGGTACATCAGCCAATACTTTTAGTTCTTCTCGACATCGCTGATGCCCAGAGCAAGCACCATCAAACCACCATTTCATAAAATAAAAAATAAAACATTTTTAAGAAAAAGAAGTCTGTGTTTCTAAACTGCAAACCTGCCAAGATTCTAGTGTTAGAGCTGATGCCCTTTAAATATGTGAAGACTGGCTCTAATTGAAATTGATTTGCTGTGCCGAAAATAACTAGACCGTTCCTCTCTCACTTATGTTTCAAACAGGACTATTTCTGACATGTACATTTGGGTAAATGTGAACATTAAAAGGGCATATTCACGAAGGGATGAAAAGTTTCAAAAATTAATCAAAAAACAGATTCTGTGAGGCCCCTGATACACCTAGCCTTTTGCTTCATGCAATTTCTCATGTGCAATAAAATGCTTCTAATGTTGGCTATTCATTTATATGGTGCCACCATTGGTAGGTTTGAAAATACAATGTTATTATACAGGTTAAATGACAACTGTGCAAAGGGGTTTGTTAAACACAAAAAAATAAAATAAAATGCAACAAAATGCTGTGCGTCACTAGCCCTTCCTTAATTCAGTATAGAAATGTGAGACATTAAACAGGATTTTTTCAATTTACAGCATTTTGCAACACTAACAATAGGAATAAATGATAATCTTTGCAATGGTGCAAAGAATTTATTTCATTCACAATCTATTCATTTTTTTTTAACTAAAAGCATTGCACATGCTCAGTGCACCCTGGCTCTGATCAGAGTGGTGAATTGGAGGGGTTGATGGCAGGGCTCCGGTGTTTTTCAAGGTGGCTTAAAAAGCGGCAATAAAGACTGCGTCCAAGTGACAACATGATCTAGGGATATGAGGACATAGGAAGGGATGTATTAATTTTCTTAATACAGTTAATGGCACATTGTGAGGATGATGTACTTCCCTGGTAGAATTCGCATCACTACACATCCTACGACTGTTTGACTACACAAAAATCCTCTGTTTAGTGAATAAAAAGAAGTGATTTTGTGACTATCAAAGTGAAGCGAAAAGAAGTAACGCAAAGTGGGCAAAATTTATTAAATGCGAAAATTTTTACAGATTTATCGATCGTAATTTGCATTCAGGCAATCGGAATTTAATTTTGGGCAAATGTTTCGCCTTTAATAAATTTTGCCCGAATTGGACAATTGCATTTATATGTAGACTTTCATGAATAAGCCCCATTAATGTCACTATAACTATCTTTCTCAAATGAATGTGAAAAATGCAATTAAAAGGCAGGATTGATTATGAGGAAGAATACTGTCACAACTTTATCACATTTTGATAACCACTATTGTCTCTGTATTAAAGTTGCCTTTATTACAACACGTGATTTTCACATCCCTTTCTATGCAACACTATTCTCTGTTCATGTTGTCACTTGCTCGCTATATTTTCTGGACTGAAATAAAAAAAAAGAGGAGGGATTAAAGAAAATCATAGAGACTACAGAGGAAGAGACAAGAAGAAAACCTGTTTATTTGTGATAACTGATCTCTTGTTTCCTGGTGTACCCTAGCACTCCATTCCAAGACTGATTATAGTTATAATTGTTAGTAGATAACAGAGATGAACAATTTATAATTGTTTTAATATGAATTGGAGCTGATCTATTTTTTTAACAAACCTCAATGAAACAGCAACAAAAGTAAAAAAAAACAAGTAATTATCAATAAAATTTTCAAACAAACAAACAAATTCAGCAACAAAGAACATAAAAGGCAACAGAGTAACCAGGTCTCTAAGGTTTTCAGGTCCAGCCACATCCACAACTGCAGCATAGCAAAATGCAGTCCACAGCATCTCAAAATGCAATGGCTCTTGTAACCTCCTACTTCTATTCTTGGTACCAAGGGTTATGGGCATCTGTGTCCCGTGCATCCCCTTTAATTAAATAAAGGGGCAATATGGAATACCGAAC
>WMED01006232.1:3868-18670 GCA_019650415.1 Pipa parva | reverse complement strand
AAGAAGCACTAAGTAAATAATTAAAAAAAAAACAGTTGATGAAAATAAAAATTAAGGAAAAAGTGTCCATATAATAATGCTGCTTCTTGGAATGGGTGTCCACCTCCAACGTCCAGCAGTAGTTGAAAATGAAAAGATATATTACTGTATCTGTGAAGAAAGCACACAAAAAAAACCAAAAAAAAACCAGGCAATTGTGCCTTATCACAAAATATCAGATAATAATAGAAAAAGGGGGTAATTCAGGAAAGTGCGAACTTACCTGGCAATCCTTCGATTCACTTCGCAGTGACTGGTACGCGCTCCCTGCTCTCCTGCACGCGGAGATCAGCGAACGCTTTAAAGGTTTTCCAGTCTCACGAGGCGACTCGAGTGGTCACGAGGTGAGCGAAGTACCTTTAAAGCATTTGAATTGAATTAAGTAAAACAATCCCGCTGAAATCACCCTATTTATCTTTTACTGTTGGCGAATACCCATTTCTGAATTTTATAAAGCATTAGAAAAAAGAGTTTTTACACTATGGATTTTGTTTCTGTTTTTATCACATATATTGTAGTGATACAATATGCACTTCATGGTCTGCTGAACGTTGATGTCCCATTGAGCCCATATTATCTCTACAATCAAAGTGTTTTGATCTACATTCCGCTGATTATTCCAATTATAAGGATATATTATTTCTGAAGGCTGGTAAATCTTTGTCATCTGGTGAATCCCCTCAAAATCTTTGGTTGCGAAGAGTTCACATATATTTCAACCAATTTATGGGGTGATTTCTGCTGGATAGTTCCACCTCATTTCACTGGTTTTCTACTTATTATAGTCATCTATACTGGTGACTGAGCCTTCTCTATTATCATCTGATATTTTGTGATAAGACACAATTTCCTGTTTTTTTGTGCACTTTCTACAAATTTATTAATTCGTCTTCAAAGATAACATTCTTTTCAAGTGCTGTACCTGAATATCTGCCATTCCAATCCAAATGGGAGTTTGTTTTGGGTTTATACTGGTCCTTTAACACGTTGCGATAGCATTATAACACAATAACATTCTTCAAGATAACACAGACAATATACATGCAGACATTGGTAGAACTATTTGAGATTAAAGAGAACAAAAACCCTTTTATTCCTATTGTGCTGGAATAATCCAAGAATAAATTCCATCACAAACTATTACATGACAACGCCAACCCTGCCAGGTCTGTAATTTACTACAATGTGCAAATTACTTTTCAGCCACAAATAAATCTTTTTATATCAATGATAGTTCCCCTTTAATCATTTCTTGCTCATTGACCTGTGTTAGACACTAGTTCTCTTTCTTTAAGTAACTTTCTATAACTAAAAGAGAATTGCTTTCTCTGAGATGTTAGTTCATTTTCTATCTTAGAAATCGTTTGAACTGTTATCGGAAAGACTTCACTATAAACGCACTGTTTGTGGTAAAGATTCTGGGCAGATTACTTTGTATTTAATAAAGAACTTCATGGGTCTGACATTCGCTCCCTTTTTAATGTTTGCTCTTGTTGTAGGCTTTTTTGTACCCTCATTCTTTTGAACGCTTGTGAAGGGAGTGCTTTTAATGCCGTTTATCAAAAATCTGAGTTGTGTTTGAAGAAGATGAAGATTGTTTTCAGGGTGGGGGGGGGGGGTTTGACTTTGAACATGATGGTTTAATGAAACCTCTTCTGTATCAGATAGATTTAAACTTACTTTCCATTTCAGGGCAAATAAAAGCAGCAAGCTGTTTTCAGATCTTTAAATTTACACTTCCAATGATTAGGGGGTCTTAAAATGAAAGGGACTCTGTGGCAGGTTCTTTATAGATTGCAGTTTAAATATACCAGTAGTTTTAGAATTATTTTACTTCACTGATTTTTACCTAAACTTGATTATGCCAGTATATCTAAAATAAAAATGACGCATGTTGAAGATTTGTAAATTCATGAAAATATGCATCATCAAATCTCTGAGGCAGAAAAGAGAAACAAACACGAAGCCGTCAAAACTGAAATGAAACTTCAAACATAATGTAGGGATAACTGTAAAGGCAATACAAATGTGATTATTTTCTCTTTTTTGGTTTTACTTGACCTTTAACCAGCCTTCTAACCTCTGTTTAAGCCAACTCCATTTCTCAAGTATGTATCTAAGGGGGATTTTTGAGTTCTGCCTAGTTAATATATTTGATTAGAGAAGGGTTAGATCTTAAAGTGCACCTGTCACCTCAAATTAATACTAGTTTAGGTTCTATTAATGAAATAAATGTTTTTGTAAATATATACAGTATATATTTAAAAAATATGTACCTTTATACAGTGTTTCCATCTGTCATTTCCCCTGTCAGCCTGACTTTTCTTTGTGGAGTCGGGTTGGGAGGGGCGAAATGACTGACATTATAGCTCCTCCAATCAGATCCCTGCTAGATTGTGATGTTAGGGATCTGATTGGAGGAACTTTAATGTCAGTCATCATTTAGCCTCATCCATCCTGACTCAAGAAAGAAAAGTCGGGCTGACAGGGAAGATGAGAGAGAACCTAAATTAGAGTTAGTTTTGAGGTCAGGGGCGGTTCTGGGGCTATTGACGCCCTGGGAAAACTGCCCCTTGCCCCCCCTGACCCGCACCCCCACTCACCTCCTTCAGCATTCCAGCGACACACCTCCTCTAGCGTTCCAGCGACACACCTCCACTAGCGTTCCAGTGACACACCTCCTCTAGCGTTCCAGCGACACACCTCCTCTAGCATTCCAGCGACACACCTCCTCTAGCGTTTCAGCGACACACCTCCTATGACTGCTTTTCCACAGTGAGGTAAGTTGAATGCGATGGTGCTTCTTAGATGCTTCGGGTCTTGCCGGCAACTGTTGAATATAGTTGACAAAGCCCGAAGCAGCCTAGGAGCGCTGTTGCATTCAACTTACCTCATTGTGGAGAAGCGCTTAGAGGAGGTGCCTCACTGGAATGCTGGAGGAGGTGAGTTTAGCTATGGGCGATGTGGTCGACAGCGCCCCTCAAATAAATTGCGCCCTGGGCAGTCGCCCACATCGCTCATCGGTAGAACCGGCCCTGTTTGTGGTGATATGTACATTTTAAGTAGGGATGAGATAGGAAATGTTTTCAAGTGGTCTAACTAAGTAAGAATCCCAGCTTTCACCCTGATCCACCTGATCCTATTGAAAGCAATTAGAAGACATTATTCTAATATTAGATATACACTGTGTAAGTGCATAACTGCAACTGGAAGTCATTGGAGATGTTTTAAATATGAATCATTTTTAGCAACTTTAGATCTTGTAAATACCATCAATCCAGCAAAGTAATGAAAAATTACAAGCTCCTGGCTAGATTTTAATAATGGTAACATCAAGGCAAGTGACATTTACATAAGTACCAGAATTCTAATAAATGTAATTTACATAGATTTTAATCAACACCTAGACAAACAGCTGCAATGTTTAATTAAACTCTTCAAATAAAACCAGCCAGCACACATTAGTTTGTCACTGATAATTTGTTCCGATTCTCATACATTTTTAATACATCGTGTTAAACAAGTGTCACTTAAAATTATTTTCTACTTAATAAAAAAATAAAATCAAATTGGAATTTCATTTGAGATTTGCAAGTGAAAACAAAAGCAAAGATAAGTTATGATTTTTAGTACCTGGATAAAAACAAACAAACAAACAAAAAACTTTGCATATTTGAAATAAGTATACAAGATTCAAAATGTTTAAAGGACCAGAAACACCAAAACAATCAAAATGTCAGTTTGGATTGTCATGGCAGTTATTCTAACACAGTACAGTAGAAAGATTATTCTTGAAGCTAAACTCAAGCATTTTATTGCTTTCTGTTTAATTTTTTTTTTTACTGAGAGCAGCCATGTTGTTAAACAGTAGGAAAAGAGGGATATGCGCACTTCCAATAAAATAAGTAAATTTAATTCACATCTTAAAACAGGAACAGTTCAGTGAACAAAAAAGTAAAGGTTAAAAACAGATTGAAACGGCAAGGTGCCCCTTGACGCGTTTCGCGCGTTTGCGCTTAATCATAAGTGGGGTCACCACGCTGAGAGCAGATTTAAATAGTAGATCACTCACCTGAACGCTATAGACCAGAACAGTCACCTGTCACCCTTCCCCATGTTGTTAAACAGACAAAACAGAAAGGAGAGCAATGACAAAAAATACAAATGCTTGTATATGGCTAGGTTCACACGAGCGTATGATGCACAGCGCATCACACGCTAGTGTGAATAAAAAAAAAGAAAAAGAAAAATATGCCGAGTGTATTTTTCTATTGTATTTACCAGCGACAGTGTGAACACTCCCTCAGCGTTCACAACACTTCATGTGTTGAATTTTGGGCGCAGCGTATAATACGCCAGCAAAAATGCGACACACAGTGTTCTGAACCCAGTGTATGCGCATCATACGCTGGTGTGTCCGGAACTAGGTAAGTACCATAGGTTTGCATTGTGAAGTTTTTTTTTTTCACACTAGCGTATGATGTGCTGCACATCATACGCTTGTGTGAACCTAGCCTAAAAGTTAATGGACCATATTGTCTCAGCTACTGAACCCATTCATATAAAGAGATGCAGTAACATGCCTGTGAAAGCACTTACACTTCTGGGAAAATGAACCTATGCTATAGATGGGGATGATGTTTGGTTGCATTGCATATATGGTTGTTCCTGGTACCCACTTGTGGAGAATGAGCCTCTATTCGTTTTTTTTTCGTAGCTCATGGTATATTTTTATAAACCTTGCCTTGAACTATCTTCATGTAGTTTCTCTGTATTCTGACAATATGGACTTTATTGCTTTCCCACAATGAAATGAATAGTGAATGTGTTCTAGAATGAATTGTCTAAGGAATGGTTTCTTTCTCTTTGTAAACTGTTAGTTGGATTTTAACTCCAGCGTTGCTGGTGATTTTGGCATTGTGATATTCTGCCTTAAACAGTTTTTTTGGGACAGCTGCTTGGTTATTTATCTTGGTTATTGGATGCCAATTGCATTATTAATGCTTTTTGTTCATACTTCAGAGCATAATTGCTAATTACCTATCCTGCACGGTAAAGCCATATTTACAAAGATATTCTTTAAAAATTATATTTTGGAAAAATGACATTTTTTTTTAAACTTACAGTAGGTCACAAGAATGTAAATAACCAGGGAAGAGCCATTTCTACTAGCTGCCTCTGCATCTCCCCAACTGCCACTGCAGCCATCTAGTGAGTAAATACTTCTGGGATTTGCAGTAATTCAAATTTTCAAACATTGTCACATCATTAAAGTGAAGAACAATCTGTGCAATGAAGGCAAAAGGCTAACTAAGGTTTCTTTTGTCAATTCATTTTATTTTGTGACAATCTTACATTGCATCATGGGAAATGTGGGCATTCAACCCATGCAGTTTATCAAACATGGTTATTCTACAAGGGATAGTTGTCAAGGACAAATGAGCACCAACTCGCCAATTGGGTGATTTTCCTGCCACCCATCCTCTCTTATGAGCGACATGACATCATGGAAATTGAAGTCTTTGTGAAGAGTTTAATGCTGGAACATTAGAAACAAGAAAGGCTGTTTCAACAACAATACTTGCCAAGTGGGAAAATCATTTTCAAGGTGTAAATGTATTTTATTTTGTTTTCTAAAACAGCCTTGTGTATAGTAAAGGATAATGTTCCCCATTCTGCACTTTATACGGATATTAAGTCATTTTGGAGGTGCATTGCCCTGTATAATTGCGGTATTGTGCTTTATATGATCATTGAACTCCTTAGTGACTATTAATATTCTTTTAAATTACAGAAAGGGCTACATTCTCCTGTATAGAATTAACAGTTAAAATTATATTTCATGTCACTTCAATGAGAAGTCAAAAATCACCATCTAAACTTGTGGTTATACAGACATGACTCTTAATACAGTCAAATTTATATCACATTTTTTAGAAAATTAAAAAAAAATATATACACCTTTATAGAATTCCACGAAGTTTACTAAACACATAGCGCCTTTCTTTTTAATTTCAATTCTTGATTTATAAGTGCTTTTAGAATTTAAATATTTTTTTTTTTTGTTCCAAACTGCTGTTCTTAAGAACATTTACGGCAATGGACTTTCAACGATCAACATAGCAATCATTCAGATAACTGAAGTGTTTTGAGGCAGAACAATGTGAATTTAGAGTGATTTTTTTTTCTCCCCTAAAGTTGGCAGTTTGTGAAACCTTTAATCATTTGGAAGACTATTCTACATAATATATTGACATTGATTAGCTCTTGCACTTTTACAATATATTGCTCAAAGAGCGACACACATAAATACTCTTGCATTCCAATTCCTCTGGAGAGGCAAAACCACACGGATTCTCTCATTAATATGAAGATTACTAGAGTTTTATTTTCTTCAAGGGGTGTCACAAGTAGAAAAAGCTACAGGGCTCAAGCCGATCTGATTGAGCTAGTAAAATTATTTCTGAAGCTATTGTTGGAGAAATGTAGGTAGATGCAGATTAGTACTATTAAGATGCTGACATCTAAACTGCTCTGCAAAGTGCTTGATTAACAAGCTGGCAGTGTAAAGTGAGATTATTAAGATCCCTGTTGCTACACTGATTATATCTTATGGACCAGTAAAGTGAAACTAGTATTAATTTTACTTCCAGATTAGCTTCTAGTGGATTTAAATATACGCCTTTCTTTGATAATAGTTCTTATAAAACCCTTATCCAAAACTCCAGGTCTTGTATTAGTATTTACTTAATGTCTATTGCTTAAACTGATTATCTACATGGCATCGGTGTCAAATGGGGTAAATCTGCACAAAGAAATATTTGTGTTGCTGGAAGTTTGCTGTCTTAATTCAAATGGAAATCACACTTCATATGTAGAAGTTCTGATTAGTTAAAAATAAATGGGGCCAATAAGAAAAAGATGTGTTTAGCAGCCTTCATGGGCGAAATTTATTAAATTCGTAATTTTTACCAATCGAAGGTAGGAGAAGGGAAAGAATTCTCGGTTTTCTACCCAGAACTGTATAAGTTGCAGTTACCCACTGTTTTGCTGTATAGTAACCAAGAATTTCAACTCTGAAGGTTGTCTTTGAATTTTCTTTCTTTTGTCAAGTAAGGCCCATGTTTAAGTTTATTTTCAGAAATAAACTCTGAACACTGAAGAAAGTCATGGTTTGCTGTGTTCTAATCACTAAAGACTTGCACCAGTATCTGAGCGATTTCTACAATGTATATGTAGTGTGTGTATAGTGCACTCCTGGGTCTTCACAGTAAAATATAGCCTTTATTCTAAGTTACATTTCAAAATCACATCTTTAAAAGGGGTCAATGTCTCGGTCCTCTATCTAGGACCTTTATCAAGACCAAAAATGAAACAAAAACATATATTACTCTTGGCTAATCTCAAATCTGGGCGTGCAGGATTCCCACAAAGAAACCGGTGGCACATTACTCTCTATGATGTCTGCAAAATACATTTTAGATGAACAGACCACCTTTAGCAATAAAGAATGGCCACACACCATATTAAAGGGGAAGCAAAGTCTAAAACTATTTTTGTTATTTCAACAGTTATGAAAAAAACAAATAATTGCTTAATTTAGGGCAAAATTTATTAAATCCGGAAATGATTATTTTTACTTTTGTTGCCCATTTTTCTGCTGTTTTTCACCATGAAAACAGATGAGAAGATGGAAAATTATATTTTTTCGCCCATTTTCAGCCATCTTTGAGGTGAAAACAGGCAAAAAAAATTCAAAAAAAACATTCTCACCACCAGTAAGGTAATTAAATAAAGTCCAAAACTATATTTTTTGCAATTTAATTATTTATCCCAGAACAACAAAGAAAAAATATCTAATATATTCTACTTTTTTGTTATATTTCCCTTCTGAATTATTGTTATGTTATTATATCCTGAACCTTGAGAAACGTTCACCCAAAGCAGACTTTTAGAAACACTTCATTATTGTGACAATTACTGCAAACTGCTCTGTGGTATAAATTCAAGCTATATTTTCTTATTTTTAAAAGCTAGTTGTAACAGCAGAAACTCTATTAAGCATGCTGAGGTCACTGATATATTGGAGCAGAAAGTAGGTAATAGCTGGAAAGCTAAAACAATTTTTAAAAAATATGGCACTTTATGTAAACCCTGAATTCTCTTTCATCTTTAATTTGCAGGACTTGGACACCCACGGCATACCGTAGAGTTGAACAGCTGTACCTGTAATAGATCAGCATACAGAGAGTACCGCTACAGCCATTTTTTCTTCTTTGAGGAATTTCTACCTGTAGCTCCAGGACAACACACAAGGGAGCATCAGAGGGACACCAGGTGCCCAGTATACTGCAGATCCTATCCAGGGTTTATCATTTACATAGTCAGTAAGGGTGGGCTTGAGCAGTATCTCTGTAATCTTCTTGGTGGGGCGTGTAAAACTAAACTAATCTGATACTTAAAGGGTATGAAAAGTTTGAATAAAACATTATTTCTATTTGACATTTATACATATAGAAAGGCAACATAAACATTAAAATGTAAAAATGATTATGGAATTAGTAGCACTTGCATCTTCTTTAAACAGCCCTGCTCCCTCTCCCATTCTGTGTACAGACTCTTCCTGTGCAGTGCCGATAAGCCCCACTCCCGAAAGCCGTTCTTGTGTTTCTCTTCTCCTTATCTAAAAAGCCTGTTCCTAACCCTGATTTTCATGTGCAGATAAGATCTGTCCCACCCACTGTACAGTCGGCTGTGGATAGTCAATATTAAATATTACTTAATAGCTCACTTTCATCTTCATTTTTGCTTTGCCAAACTCTAAAACTGGAAGAGTGTGGTTTTGCAGATAGTAAGGTTTTCAGTCTCTTTTCATCCTTTACTAATAGATCTAGTTGTGTTTGCATTTTGTTGAAGTCTACCGAGCATCCCCTTGCCGACAGGTTAGTCATCACTGTACCAGTTACATACAGCAAAAGCAAATCACTATACAGGGAAATTTATCAACAAGGACAATTGGTTAAAGTGGTCTAGTAAAGCCATAGCAACAATTCAGAAGTTGGCTTTTAGAACTCTTGTTTCCCTGTACCAGTGAATATTAACAGCTGATTGGTTGCTATGGGTTATTAGACCTCTAGAAATATTGCCCCATTGATAAAGTCCCTTTCAAGGACACCATTAGTTTTGACCTAACTCCATTTGCAAGGAATAGTGATGAACGATGACTACAATAGTCGTTATCGGACCGATAATCGATTTTTTAAAATCATCGGATCGATAATCGGCACCCGATAACGACTATCATATTGACAATCTGCACCGCTGGGGTCTCTCTCTCTCTCCCCCGCTTACCTCTGTAGTACCCGGAGTGTGAATAATTGAGCTCCGCTGCCGGTCACTGTAGCAGGAGGAACGGGAGGCTGAGACTGTGCAGCTGCCACATCTGCTCACAGCTACTCCCGGACCTCAGCGCTAGCCCTGGATAGCCATGCCCCGGAGTTGAAATAAGCAGCTGATCCCCGCCGTAGTAAGTATATTACAGTCTCCCGAATGCACTTAAAGCTGCCACAGAGGCAGATCATTGCTCCTCGATGACGATTTCACTAACGATTACTTCTGGAAATTATCAGATCACAGAGGAGCAACGATTACATGGAAAATCGTGCTGATTTCAGAGATACACTAGCAAGGAACCTCCACCCTGATTCACTGTTGCCTGGAGAAGCTTATTATTGGACCATTCTCCAGCCTGTTCATTGAACAATTTGACTTTTGTTACAGCACCTGCTGGCATTTTCCGCCACCCTAGTTCCTTTACTTTTGTGCTGCAGTTCCTTTTCTCTTGTCCCTTTACTTGATTTAATATATTTATTTACTTAGAATTTATTTATTGGCAGCCAGTGTCATTCTCATCCCTGTTGTATAGTACTGCAGTATCTGTTGAATCTTTATAAATAAAAAAAAAGAAAATGTAATATTAAATAACAGTTTCTCAAACCATAACCAAGAATTAGTGGCTGCAACAGCATCACCTCGGGGAAATCTGTTAGCTGTGTTTGGAAGGAACAACAGCCTAACTTAATAATGGCTTATATCAGGTTTCAACATGTCAGATATAAAAGAGAATGTAAGAATCTGGTTATTTCAGCTCAAGTCATGTAAAATGATGATCAACAGGGACAAAGGAGCAGTATTAACCGCTCAGGTAAATTAACTGTTACATACTTCCATTAAGTGGATATAATAATTTATAATCATTCAGGTTAATTGATTATGTAAAGATGTTATTACATTATTTTATGCAGAATACAATATAATGAAATCTATAATAAAAGAAGACACAACATGACAAGGCCTCAATTTTTATGACACAAATACAAATTTATGATCTGTCTCCTACAACAAGAGATCTGTTACACTACGCAGGGACTTGATTAGAAATTACAATTTTTAAAGGACCAGTAACCACAACACACAAAAAAATCCTTTTTGTATTGAAATAGACATTAATACTTCTTATATGCATTTTAATTAACAATAACATTTAACTGTAAAATTCTTTTCTATAAAGGTTTATGTATGAGTTGTACCGTTTGCTGTTTGTTTTCCTTGTTTCTCATTCCACTGTTTCCAGATCAGTTAAATAGACTGATAGTCACCTCTTATTTTTAACTAGACTCCATTTAGTCTTGATTTGAGCAGAAAATATGCACAGTGCTAGAATTTTAGCATATATTTTGTGTAAGGTGGCTTTAAAAAAAAAAAAATGATGTTTAATGTAAGAGGAATTTAGAATGGTATATATACTGTCATCATATAAACAGCCCCACAATCTTTTTGCCAAGAATTGCGTAATGGAGGTTAAACTAAGTGTGATTATGGGTGCTTTAAGAGATGATCAGTAAAGTGATTCATTAACAAAACAAATATGATCATTCAATCCTTACTAAAAAACCTTGGATTGCTTTGACCACCATCAAAGGAAATCTATGAGTAGGGTTTGCAAGCAAGAAGCCCCAATGGACCCAAAAACATTACTGCTCTGATATATTGTAAACAAGCACTTCCAGGATTTTGGCATACAGGCTTTAATCATTGTTCATGAGGGAAATAGGATGGTTATTGGAAGAAAGCATTGTATTATCCACAGGTTTAGGAATAGCTGATAACATGGCTTGTAATGGAGGAATCTAGACTGTCTTCTCTCTTTACTATAAGTCTGAGGTAATTCAGCAAGGTGCTAATTCACCTTGCGATCCTTTGATTCACCTCACCAAAATGGTTAAGCGCTCACTTGTGTCCTACACGAGGACATCAGCGAACGCTTTAAAGGTATTCCAGTCTCGGCAAGGCAACTCGAGTGGTCGTGAGGTGAGCCGAATCTGACTCCAGTACCTTTAAAGCGTTCGCTGATGTCCGCCTGTAGGACAGAAGTGAGCGCATAACCATTTTGGCGAGGTGAATCGAAGGATCGCCAGGTGAGTTTGCACCTTGCTGAATTACCCCCTAAGTCAAGTAAAGAGCTTAAATCATCTTGTAATATTTAGATTTGATCTTCTGGGGAAAAAAATTCTATAATCTATTTTTCAGTCAGAAATGATTTATTGTGCACCTTCTGATTGGAGTTCATAGAGGCAAAGGGTTTATTTATCAAGCTCTTTGCTGATTTTTACAGGATCAAAACTTTTGTGATTAAAAAAAAAAATGCATAAAAAAAAGTGATTTTCTACATGGTGAAAACAGCATTTTTAAATAAGCAATACCGGCATAATAAAATAAACACTGTTTCTCCAGCATTAAGCCTTCAAAAACCTTTCCGACTTTGATAAATTTCCCCTGGCTTTTTGCCTCAATCTTAGTGTTCAACTACTAGTAGGAAATCCCACTTATATTATCTCTTTTGAAACACATAGTATAGTGGTGGTTTCTATGAATTATCTGCTACCTAGGCTGGCGGTAGTTAAATGATCAGTATGTATACTCAACCCTTGGAATTTTCTGGTAGTTAAGAGTGGGAACTATAAGCTTTCTCTACAATAACTAATTTTATATTTAAATTAATAGGACCTGCCTTCAAAATTACTTTTTTCAAGATAGTGACCGTATATCCTATGATGTGTCTTCTCTGATTAGACTAAAGCAGGTTCAATTCATTGTAAGCCAATGTGCTATACAGTTTCACACTGAGGATTAAGATAACCTGACGCTTCACAACAATATGGTCACCTTGGATCAAGTTCCAAGTCTCCCCACCTCATTCCAGTCACTATAAAAGATTTAAAAAAACACACTGGGTTCCCCACGGAGACTCGCTTGGCTCTAACCAAAAAATTCTTTAGGATTTCTGTATTTTCTGTTCAGAAAGGTTTTGAACATACTTGAGAAAACTATATAAAGTCATTAAAAATGCTTTGTTCCCCCCCCATCACCCTGCCTATAATGTATGATACCCCCTTACTGCCCCAAGCCACATAAGAAATAGATTGGAAAATGTTCATTTGATGTTTATTCAATGTAATGAACCCACACCAGTTTTGAAATAATGACGTATATGTTGCGTCATATAATGTTTTATTTCAAGTTTCAACACTAAAAAATATAACCTGGAGGAAAGAATCAACATCCAGTTTCTAGAAGCAAGAGTCTTGATGCTTTGCTTAGGTTGACTACTAATTTTCAATCTCCCATGATTATCCCATTGGAAGAATAGATGCAGCTTGGTGACTGTAAGCTTTCTCCACAAAATATATTGCTGGATGTGCTAAGGTTTTGGAACTGATTTCTCATTCCCCAATCAATCTGTGACAATTTGATCTTTTTGCAACGTCAGTTGCATATGTTCACTACTTTGGAGCATTGCCTCTAACATAAAGGAAATTGTCACAGTGATTTATGAGTGTTGTCAGGAAAATAGTAGCTGTGGTATATTGTAGTAAATTTGTCAGACAGAGGTATTGAAGTGATGTCATCTTCACCTGTATGCCACAACAATCTTTTTCTACATTAATGACAATATAATGGAAATATATCTATGCATTATCAAAAAGTCCCTCATTTCAAACATTTTGGTCACCAGTTATTGACATTTTGGACATTTCAGACTTTTCGGGTTCATGAACACTAAACCATTTTGCAAACCTGTTCTAAAAAGCTAAGAAAAAAAACGTTTATTGTCAAATAAAATATAAGGCTCAATTACCCATTTGCAATGCTAAATGGCCAAGAATAGTCAACGTTCTTTGCATCCCACCCTGTCTGCCTTACACCTTTCAGCTTTTCTTGTCTCTTTCGCTCAGTGATGATTGAGGCTTGGGTTGCACATACAGGTGTCCTTGTTCATAAAACGATTAAACTGGAAAATGTTTGCAAGGAAGCCCCTTTTTCCCTATTAATTTATAGATTATAATGATTTGAAAATCTCATAATTTAATTATAAACCAGCTTATACAGAATTGATTCCTTACAAACCAGGGGTTTGGCATGTGTTGGTATGACCTGTAGGGGTTTAGGGACCAAGAACGGACCATGAACACATAATAAGATGAAGCCAAGGTAAACAGCAGCATTAAAATACATGCAATTTACCCAATACTAGAAATTAAAGAAAATGTATTGTACTGTCCCTTGTGGACCCATGTGTCATGTGAAATGGGTCCTGCATACTAGATAAAGAATATTGGTGTTACATTTGGGTGTGTTCCCTGGGTGCTGGATCTGTATATGATGTCAGTCTACTGTTGGTGCTGATTGGGTAAATTTGCTAAACAATGGATTCAGGCTCTTGTAGCTTTATTTGGACATGGGCTCCTAGCAATGTATCTGGATATGTATTCTTTTAGCTGCCTGTCAACAGGACACTGGGTATATTTTGTTAGGGCTCTGGGTTCCATATATAATTATAGACTGTGCTTTCTGTATATGGGTATGTGAATTGTGTCACATAGTATAAGCAAAGGTTCTGGTAGCTGTTTGTCAGTTTACTGAATGATTTTTCAAAATTTTCCATGAAAAGGTAGATATTAGTAGTATGGTTACCTTTCCACTGAAAAAAATCGATCTCAATAAATCAAAAAAAAAATCTTGGGATAACAATGCGAGATCTCGCTAGATAAACTTGGAAAGCGGTATCTAGAAATGTTTCATAAACATTGAGGGGAATTTATCAACAGGGGTATTTATTTACATAGGCCAAGTAACCCATATCAACCAATCAGCAATTAGTATTCACTGGTATAAGAAAGCTAAAATTAAAAAAAAAATAAAAATCGACACCTGCCCTACCCCTAATGGATCTAGCACACCAAATACCCAACCTATGTATACAAGCATGGAGTGCAAGAGGTATAACACATGTAAATCATCTTCTCAAAAAAGGACTCATCACCACATTTGGAGATCTACAAACCAGATACAATCTCTACAAAACAGACGTCTACAAATACCTCCAGGTAAGACACTGGTTGACAAACAAAGCACAAAACAATACCAATAAACAAACACAATTTGAAAAGAAATGCCTAACCTTCCCAGATGCCCCAAAAAGAATCTCACTACTATATTTGCTGTTGGGCTCCAAAACCAACAATACCAAAACAGGTTGTTAAACACAAAATAGGCTTGAGAAACAAAGGTGCTACTAATGGGGTTTAAACAAGATCCTATAAGGATAACAATAGACAAAAGAGCATAGAACACTGGGGGGTATTGTGGGGTCACTGAGGTGTGTGGGAGTAGTGTGGGAGTATTGTGGGGGTGTGTGGGGAG
>WMED01006230.1:0-18677 GCA_019650415.1 Pipa parva | reverse complement strand
ACGCCGAAGGGAAGGCAGAAACAGCTAGTGGGAAGCACTGAACAAACACACTTAATTCTAGCCCACTGAGCAGGGGAAAGGCACCGGATAAAATGCCAGAAGGTTTAATTAAACAAACTTGCCGACACCCAGACTAGAAAATAACCTAAACAAAATACAAAGGCTTAAACACACACTGAATATTAACAAACGAACCAGGATCACCTTGTTTGTACCTGACCAAAATACTGTGGCAAAGGTTTGGGGGAATGGACCAGTTAAAAACACTGTGAGGTCATCTGATTGGTCAGAGGGAACCTGGAACTTAACCCCTTTCAATGCCAGAATCCTAACACCTACCTTCGTTGCAATACTGAAAGCTGGTACTAAAGACGGAAGTATCAAGGGACCAGCCATCCTGTATAAGGATTATTGAATTGCTGTTCCAGAGGAAGAATCCTGAAATACTATTAAGAACAAATGTCCTGTCCCACTCATGAAAGAACTTTTTGATAGAAGAAAAGGAGATTCAATTTTTTGTAAGTTGGATTTGCCGGGTGCTTATAATTTAGTCTGCATTCGAGAAAGTGATGAATGGAAGACTGCCTTTAACACTTGCAATGGACATTATAAATACTTAGTTATGCCCTTTGGACTATGCAATACACCAACGGTTTTTCAGAATGAAATTTTTTGAGACCTGCTTTACAAGTTTGTAATAGTCTATCTAGATAACATTCTTATTTTTTCCTCAGATCTTGCTTCTCATCGGTACTATGTTAAAACAATTCTCTAACATCTTAGAGAGAATGGACTCTATGCCAAACTAGAAAAATGTATTTTTGAACAACCTCACGTATCTTTTCTGGGGTATATCATCTCTGGTAAAGACCTTGAAATGGATCCAGACAAAGACTCAGCTATTCTGAAATGGCCACAGCCTACAGTTCTTAAAGCCATCCAGCGCTTTCTGGGTTTTTTCAATTATTAACATCTATTTATTAAGAACTATTCCTCCATTGTGGCTCCCATCATGGCTCTAACTGAAAAGGGGGCTAGTGTGAGAAACTGGCCATCTGATGCAGTTATGGCCTTTAACCACTTAAAACAAGCTTTCTCCAAAGCTCCAATTCTGGCTCATCCTTATCCTTGTCATCCCTTCTATCTTGAAGTAGATGCCTCCACAACTGGTATAAGGGCAGTTCTCTCTCAGAAGAACAATATAGGTAAAACCCATCCCTGTGTGTTTTTCAAGAATATTCTCTCTTGCTGAATAAGATTACACCATTCTAGATAAAGAATTGTTGGCCTTTAAGATGGCCCTTGAAGAGTGGGGACTTTACTAGAAGGAGCTAATCGTCAGATCACCATTTATACAGATCACAAAACTTGCATTACTTACAGTCTGCTAGAAGACTCAACTCTCGACAAGATCAGTGGGTTCTCTTTTTTGCTCAATTTAATTTTATTCTTACTTTCAGGTCAGGATTAAAGAATGTTAAAGCAGCTGATTTGTCTCGATCTTTTGTCCACAAAGATCTGGAGAAACCTAAGGAGCATGAGCCAATTAATAACCCAGAATGTTTTGTAGGGTATACAACCCCTACAGAATGTGTTATTCCTTGGGGGAGAACTTTTATCTCCAAGGTGCTTCGTATTAAAGCCTTAAAATGGTCACACTCTTCTAAAGCCACTAGTCATCCAGGGATCTCAAAGACTCTAGAGATACTCTGCAGAAAGATCTGGTGGCCTAGCATGAAGGAAGATGTAACTCAGTTTGTACAAGCCTGTAAAACCTGTGCTCAGAACAAGACACCCCGTCATGCACCTTTGGGTCCACTTCAACCACTCCCTGTTCACTCTTCTCCATGGAGAACAATGGATTTTATTACTGATTTACCTCCATCTCAGGGGTTTATGGTAATTTGGGTGGTAGTAGATCATTTCTTCAAGATGTGCCATTTTATTTCCCTAAAAGGTTTGCCTTCTGTCTCTGTGGAGCACCTTTGGAAATAATATCTGACTGAGGGGTCCAATTCATGTCTAAATTTTGGAGAGCTTTCTGTTCTAAAGTAGGAATTCAACTTAATATTTTCTTGTCCTACCATCCCCAGTCCAATGGACAAACAGAAAGAGTCAATCAGAATCTAGAACAATATCTAAGAAACTACATTTCAGAACTTCATGACATTGGGCTAATCTTCTCCATTGGGCAGAATTTGCTATTAATAACAATGAGATTTTGGGCGAAATTTATTAAAGGCGAATTTTGAAATTTCGATCAAATTTTGAAATTTCGATCGAATTTCGAAAACTTTCGATCGAAATTTTGAAATTTCAATTGAAATTTCACTCGAAATTTTTCAAAAATTTGATCGAAATTCGATCGAAATTTCAAAATTCGATCAGAATTTCAAAATTCGATTGAAATTTCAAAATTCGCCTTTAATACATTTCGCCCTATGAGTATAGCTCTTCCAGGAAAACACCATTCTTCACTATCTATGTTTGTCATCCCAGGATGCCTTTTTTAAGCACTACTTTATATTATTCACCCTCCCTACTATATTAAAAATTATTAAAAATTCTTACTCACTTATATTATATTTACAACTTCATTTTAGTTTATTTCAATACATTTTATATTTTAAAAAATAATTAAAAATTTTTTTTTATAAAAAATATTTTTTCTTAAATATAATTAACTAGAGTATTCTGTATTTATATTATTATATTGATATTTTATTATTATATATTTAGTTGATTCAAATATTCTCATATAATTAATAAATACATGTGAGCTATGTGTCTATTTTACTACATGTTTATAGTGAAAAAATCAGCGATCCCATAACTTCATTGACCTATTTAGGACCTCATTTTATAGTTGGCCTCGTGCTACTATCAATTAATAGGATGGACTATTCATATTGTGTTATATATTTTGCAACTGTCAATTTACTTCTATGTACGATGTCCAGTATTTACCTCCCTTAGAGACTGTCTATCCTCATTTCAAGTAGCAACAATTATACCCATTTTTATTTATCCTTCTACTCATTACTTTACCTTATAAATTGTAATGATTTGTATCTTATTGTATCTAAATCTTGCAACGTAACCAGTTTACAGGGGTCTGTTACCGGCTTTCATTTGACATAAGTTTCTCTTCACACTTCTTACAACTAATAACATGTAAAAACAATCTATAGTTATACTGTCATATCTAGTAAGCCTAGCGATCACTGACAATATTGTAAGTGTATGACAGTATATTATATTATATTTATATGATCTGATTTCCTATTTTTTAAAAGTGATTCTGCTGGATGAGCGAACTTGTTGTTAACCGCTGAAGTGCCCATACCCACTATACATTTCGATTCTTTTTAAGGATCATGATTTTACACTTTCATTATACGGCAACTGAAAAACTCACCTTGAACTTCCTTGAAGGTTCAGTACTGTAATAGTTTGCAATTGAGAGGAAACAGCAGGGCAGGACACTATTCAGCATACCTGGATTATTGAGCCAGAAATACACGCTTGTAACCCGTACCTATAAAAATGCACCTGTTTAGTTCACTCTTAATGCCATGACTAAGCGCCTACAGCGCGAAACACGTAGGCTTTGTTGTTTTTACTGTGCATAAGCTTTTAATGATTTTTCAATAAAGGAGTACATTTAATCTTCACCAAGGAGTGCCGGAGTGAAAATATATTTTTCAAAACTACCCCAGGATGCCTATTCCTTGTTCCCTGACTTCAGGAGTTCCCACCATGGATGATAAACTAGCTAACCTTCAGTCTGTTTGGTCAAAAGCTTATGCCACTCTGTCCAAAGCCTCTGCACAATAGAAACGATGTAGTGATAAGCACCGAAAACAAGTTCCTATTCTGCACCCCGGAGATAAATTCTGGCTATCTGCAAAGAATATCAGGCTCAGAGTACCTAGTTTTACGTTTTGCCCACGATATATCGGTCCTTACCAAATTCCGCAGCAAGTGAATCCTGTAGCCTTTCGTGTCAAGCTACATTCAAGTCTCAAGATCCTTAATGTCTTCCATGTCTCCTTACTTAAACCATTCATTATTAATAAATACTCTTTCAACTCTGCACCCCCGAAAGAAGTTACAATAAATTACAGTGAAGAGTTTGAAATTAGTCACATTCTGGACTCTCCTATTTACAGAGGATGCCTACAATACCTGGTGGATTGGAAGGATTACAGCCTAGAGGAGTGTTCCTGGGTAAGGTCTTCAGATGTGCTTGCTCCCTATCTTAAATGTATGAAGTAAATAATACATTCCTTTCTATGTCAACTTGTCTCTTGTTCATGTTGTCAGTTGGCTGCAGGATTTATTGTCACTTTTGAATAAACAGTCACCTTATGCAACACTGGATCCCTGCCATCAAGCCTCCATTCCCCACTGATGTGACGACGTCAAACAGATGAATTCAGAACAGTTTGCCTTGCATAATTTGCTCCTTTGATAGACTAAATCACTTGCTGGATAGCCAAATTATCTGATACAAAGACCTCTGCAAATCCGCAACAATCTTAAGCATCCAAATTGGTAGCTAATTCACCACGTTGCAGAGTTTGATACATAAGCAGAGTTGTAGATGTCGTGAAAAGACGTGAATTTGGGCATTTACATAACTTTCCACCCTTTAATAAATAACCCCCCTTAGTATTCAAAAATGAATGATAGTGACAGTTTACTTAGATCCTTTTAACTATGTATTCAAATAAAACTCTCACAAACTTATTCAGCAAATTAAGAATTGTCAAAATAAATTCTCCTCTCTTCAAGTTGCTACACTCTGATATTCATTAATTCTCTAATCCTGATTGCCATAATGAAGATGTAAACGTGTCAGTAGCCGTCTCTCGCGTAGTGTGGCATAGCCAATCGGACAGTAGCAGCCCTGCCATCAGCCCTCTTATTTACCACTTTGATCTGGCGAAGTTGAACAAATTTGCTACTGAGACAGACTCAGATGCTTGTTTTAGGCGAATTACCTGTTTATAGGTGAATTACCTGTGCACACAACTAAAAAAGTGTTCCAGAAGTCCATGACTGACGTAAACTGTGGAATTGGTTTGGAATTCACCACATTGCAGAGATTGCTGAATACACCAATATGGGGAAGTGGTGAATAAATGCACCTTTATGTGACTATTCAGCCTTTCATCAATGAGCCCTGTCAGTCTGCCAGGGAAGCATTTTTTTCAGAATACCCTTGGTAATAATATAAAAATAAGTTAATCCTGTTAAAGGGGTGATCTTGTAATATTTACAAGAATCCCAGTTCCTGACTGATCCAAACTGTACAGTTTATCTCTGACTGGATCTTAATGATCAAACCTTACATAAAAAAACAAAATCGATTTTTTTTTTTAGCTTTATAGCTGTCAGTATCACTGTCAGTAACTGTACTAAGCTGGGCACACTGCTAACCCTAAACTATCTATACCCTTGGACCCCTAATCACCTCTCTTTCCTGCAGTATAATCCAGTTCATGTGCTCCTAAAAGTCAATGCTAATTAACCTGCTGTAGCATTTTCCCATTACATTGCTTTATATAATACTTCATTACCCTGTTTCTAATGTAACCATTATCACTGGCTTTATATGTAACATTTAATCCTCTGACATCATTCATTTTAACACTTCTATAAAAGATGTCATCTTTTATAAATAAATACAAAGAAAATGAAGCCTTGGACCACCCAGCCCCTGCACAAACAGATCAATAGTTACACTTGAGATGGAGAACATAGACTATTTTACAGTTATTTCAAAACAATTTAGTCACTACCGAAATTAATAAAGGAAAGGCAAAAGAAGTGTTACAAATCTGATACACTGATGCATTAATCCATTTAGCTTGGAGGGATTTGTGGCCTGGAAATATGAACTGCTAATCCATTACCCTGACTGAATCCATTGATAGGATTGTGCTAGAAACTGGGATAACATAGCAAGATGAAATGGCAAATATCTGCTATGTCTAAAGTGAAACAAAATAAAGATATAAACACAGATATTCAGGATGGGGAAAAGAAGCTTCAGATGCTTTATAAAAACATCCTCAGCAGAATATTAGAATATATATTATAGTATTTATAAATAAATGACATTTTTTATTATAGTATTTATATATTATAGTATTTATAAATAAATGACATTTTTGATTGGTTTTAGTGTGTTTCTCCATTAATTCCATTTTGCTGTAGTTTTCAATTCCGCAAATTTGTATATGGTAGAACATTAAATTTCAATGTAAAAAAAAAAAAATCATTATATAATAGATAACGATGAAATTTGCAGCACATTTTGCACTGTTTTGCCAATCATGTTCTGTGATTAAGTGACAGGACCAACTCCATAGGGAATAATGGTTTATGCCAGCCTGAGGTAAGTGAACACATTTGGGTAATAAAATTTATTTTGAACAGCTTTTTAAATAGGCAAAAAAGGTCAAATTGAATAAAAAATGAAAAGCTTTTTGACTATTATAAATAGCCCCCAAAATGTGAAACAGTATGGGACAAGTAAGCAGAAGTCTAACCCTTCAGTACTGTTCATTTCAACTTATATTACAGGTTTAAAATCAAATGGGAATAAAGTTAATCCAGGAAAACGTGTTCCCCCAAACACTCTTTTGTCAGTTCTTCTCCTCTTTTATTTCCTCCTTTCTCAGACTTCTGCAGTAATAACTTGTCATGCACAGTCATTTCCCCATTACTCTTACTACTGCAATCCACATACTCTTGTACATGGGTGGGCAATTCATTTTCCATGGGGCCACATGAGAAATTTGAATGGTTTTAGAGAGTCAGAGTACATGCTCCCGGCACCTACTGCAATTGACCTGCCCCCCATTTTTGTAGGAAACCACCTCTCCCTGTCACTTCCTGAGCATCATGCGTCCTACTTGGGAACTCAAATATCTGTGCAGTCTGTCCTGTGTTCACCCGCTCTGTGTGCAGTTTGCTCTTGCAGGGGCCAAGCACTGCATCCACTGCCATTGTTCCCCTAGGTCATCAGGGGATCTCACACAGGTCAAAGATAGTTAGAGAGCCAGATGTGGCCCAAGGGTTGAACAATGTCCAGATCTGCTCTTGTAAGTACTGATCAAGGCAGTGAGCTGAAAAAAATCTTCTTATGTATATTAAGGACAATATGAACCTACAGCAAAGGCTCATTATGATTAAACTTCTTGTGGAATTCCAAAATCTACAAGAAAACAAACAGCTTTAATTAAAAGTCTGTGGCAAATCCATCCCTGGAGCGCATTAGTCCTTACTTAACCTTTTGAAGCGTAGAGAAAAATAGGTTTGCAGAAATGAAGAAAATAATTTTTAGGTAAAGACAGTAGACAGAAAACCTAAAGTACACAGTGAAAGCAGGGGCTCTTCAAAAGTCAGCATGATAACATTCGGATATGGAAAAAGTTCTTAACAAGAGAGATTGCCAGTCAAACCTTAATACTTTGTATTTGGCTTCCTTTTTTTTCTTTTTCTACCTTTCTCCTCAAGCTACTCTAGAATAAAACAAATTACTGATAATTTGCTGTATTGGAAATGTTTGACTTCATATATGGGCTTCCAGAGGGGGGAGAGAGAGAGAGGGCAAATGCCCTCCCCCAGCCCGGAAGACTTCCCTGAGATACATGGGCTAGTCCTAGCCAACCAATGTACCTCTCTGTCCTGCATAATCTCTCTAATGGGCGGCTGCCCCCTTGAAACATTATCTGCAGATGCCCATGTATTGTACTGATCTCCATGTATCCAAAGATGCAGGGTATTCTAAAGCTGGAGTTTTAGCCCAGAAATGAAAATTTCAGTTTGCATCAGACAAAAAAGAGGTTAAACAGCAAATTGTTTTCTTTTGCTCCAGCTCCTTCAGAATGGTTTTATCTATACTTAAAGGTTGGCGTTAGCAGTAAATGACAATTCTACAGTAAAGGTTGGCGTTAGCAGTAAATGACAATTCTACAGTAAAGGTTGGCGTTAGCAGTAAATGACAATTCTACAGTAAGATGACAAACTCTTATAGCAACCACAAATTATCACATATAATTACAATTTAATGGCTGACCTTACAAACATCTTTTTTGAAAAATGAGTTTCTTAAAGGACAATTTTATGCATTTTTTAAAAATTCATTATAGTTTTTTTTTTTTTTGCCTGACACAAAATCTGTGGATATCTCCCTGCTATGATTATACTTGTGTTTGTATTGTCATCATATGTCCTATAATGAATACATTGTTGCACTTGCTGTGAATTGCTATATATAGGCAATTAGGCATGTAATGATTACTACTGTATAATCATCTATATAAAAAGATATACGGTAATACAAAATCACAAAATCATTTTTCCTTATTCCTTTTTTTGAGCACTGAGTCATTTCTGAGTCATTTCAATAACACAAATGTGCCTGTATTTAACTGAATTTAATTTACATGTATATATTTAAATGTACAAAGTTCATTTCTGATCTCCTGCAGTAGTAATCGCCAGGTTGTAGTCACTGGGCTGTGTGCTGCTATATTTTAGTACATTGCACAATAAAGTCTATGGAACAACCCAAAGCATATTAAAAGCTGAAAATAAAATGTGCGGTGACAGTCAGAGATACTTCCTCTGAGTGGTTCATAGTGACTGTATATTTCACATGTATCTGCATCATATATCGTGTATGTATATTCAATACTGTATGTTTTCTCTACTTCCATAGCAGAGAAACCCGCTGGAACCTTTGCACACCTTCAGAGCAGACACCAGTGACTTTTAAGAAACAAATTGTGAAATAATCTGCCTAGTTCCAGAGAGCATTGCCATCACCCACACATCTCAAATAAAAAGCTTATGGGCCTATAAAGTTATGATTCACATAAGTTTTTTGTTAAATCTAGGACTTCATTTATATGATGATTTAGCTAATTTGGTCACTTAGCTGTAAAGAGAAATGAAACATACAACTGGATACCAATAAAACAAAATAATTAAAGCTTGGTCAGCCCTCGGGTTGTAGAGAAGCTACCATGGGCTTTGGAGCAAAGGCTACTCTCTCCACCATGCATGCTACAGCTTGCAACAGGCCCCTTCTGCCATTGACCTGGACCTCCTTGTCTGCCTATTTTACTATTTATATATCATAAACACAGATAGGAGTATTGTGTATGGTATTTGTGTTTATTACCTGCTGATTCATGACGCTAGTTGGTTTTACACACATTTGAACACATTGGCACATTATAATTGGTCCACCATTAGGGCACATAAGGATTTATGGTATTTTCAAACGTTATGAATAACATTTCCAATACATTCAAGAAATGAAATATCACTTTTTGTAGTTAAATTAGTTTGTTTGGCTTATTTAACTGTCTTTTTAAATCTGGCATCAACCCATTTACAGCACTTCAATTTTCACCTTTCCAATTTAATAAATCTTGTTCTGTCTAATCTCAAGTAGCTAATCACACATAGAGCAATAACAGAGAAACCATCCCTCTAGTTATGGAACCATTATGTACAGACTAGACACACATAGATTTAGGGCTACTCTCTCAGAGGGAGCTTTTTCTTCAAGGCCAATTAGAGAGTCTTTCTAAGTTGAATGTGCTTTTGTTTAAAGATAAAAAGACTCTGGAGAACTGTGAGTGTTAGTGTAGAACAAAAAATTTCAGATGTTCTAAAAAGTCATTAATTCATTTGATGGGGATAGACACATTGGGGGTAATTGACTAAAGTCCGAATTGTCACATAAAGGTGTGAATTAGCCACTTCCCCATATTCAGTATTCAGCAAACTCTGTGATGTGGCGAATTCGCCAGCTAATGACAGTCACATGCTACACAATAGACGGCTACTGATGCAGTTGCGAATTTGCTATGGGAATACTGATGCGGTCGTGGATTTGCTATGGGAATTCTCTGTTTAGTCAATAAGAAGTAGAGCATCAGAGTGTAGCAACCCGAAGTGATGCACTTCAACAGTAGAATTCTTACTTTGATCAATAACCCCCTATACCTTTTATAGGTAATAGGATTAATATATATTTCAAAATCAGAGGAATAACAATAAGGATTACAATAGTTGGTTCGGGGACTAGGCCCAAGCTCCAAGGGAGGCCTGGCTGCACTGCAACAACTTCTTTTCCCACCTGCAGCACTACAACATCTCTGCCTAGTGCCCCCCCCCACCCACTCCAGAAAGTTATTTATTTTTTTGTTTCTGGCACTGCGGGAGAAAGGGCAATCTACTGCTGTTACTGCACTGGGGCAAAAGGAAAATACACGGGGTTCTTCTAAATGAAGTGACCATGGATAAAAGCAGTAAGCATTAAGCTGAATAGTAATGTAACATGGAATATTTCCATTGTCATCATTTCATAAGTATTCCACACGGTAAAGGATAAAATTATATTAGAAGTTATAATTCAAAAAAATCTGGGACCCAACTTCAAAATGCTAATAAATATATATTTAATAATATAGAAAAGGGGTTCTAGAGAAAATCTGGGATTTTAAAGGGGAAATTTATTAAACTCGGAAAATCTGTTTCGGCTTTTCTGAGTTTAATCGGGCAAACGCCCGGAAGTTTCTCTCGGTAAGTTACAGGAGATTTGTTGCGATCGATACTTGCCGTGAGAAACGTTTTCTATTGAATATTTCCATGGAAAGGTAGCCATACTACACTAATGTAAAGTATAGCTATACTACACTAATGTAAAGTGTTACTATACTACACTAATGTAAAGTATAGCTATACTACACTAATGTAAAGCGTTGCTATACTACACTAATGTAAAGTGTTACTATACTACACTAATGTAAAGTATTACTATACTACACTAATAAGTGTTACTATATTACACTAATGTAAAGCATTACTATACTGCACTAATGTAAAGTATTACTATACTGCACTAATGTAAAGTGTTACTATACTACACTAATGTAAAGCGTTACTATACTACACTAATGTAAAGCGTTACTATACTACACTAATGTAAAGCGTTACTATACTACACTAATGTAAAGTGTTACTATACTACACTAATGTAAAGTGTTACTATACTACACTAATGTAAAGTGTTACTATACTACACTAATGTAAAGTGTTACTATACTACACTAATGTAAAGTGTTGCTATACTACACTAATGTAAAGTGTTGCTATACTACACTAATGTAAAGCATTACTACTATACTACACTAATGTAAAGTATTACTATACTACACTAATGTAAAGCATTACTATACTACACTAATGTAAAGCATTACTATACTACACTAATGTAAAGTATTACTATACTACACTAATGTAAAGTATTACTATACTACACTAATGTAAAGTATTACTATACTGCACTAATGTAAAGTGTTACTATACTACACTAATGTAAAGTATTACTATACTGCACTAATGTAAAGTATAGCTACCCTTTCCATGGAAATATTCAATAGAAAACGTTTCTCTCGGCAAGTATCGATCGCAACAAATCTTGCGATACTTACTGTTAAGTTCTGAATATTAAACATGGAAAAGCGAAAATGAGTTTTTTCAAGTTTAATAAGTTTTGCCCAAAAAATAATGAGAAATGGTAAATGTGGAAAAATCACTGGTGTTTTAACATTTCATTCCTTTGTTAGATATAGGTACCCTCAGATGTTTCTTTCTTTGTACACACATTTATCTGAGTAGTGGGAGTCGTTAAATTGGCTTTGCTGACCCACATCCTGTGCTGTAGTTGTCCATTCAGCACTTAGTGGGTGTTATCAATGTTACATGAGCTATGATTGAGTTAGCTTTGCACTTCCTTTGACTCTGCGTAGCTGCTGCTGTGCCGGAGCATTGACCAACTACTGAGTGGAAATGAGTTAAGGAGAAGGGACATATTTTAAAATATGACATAATTTAAAAAAAAAAAAAATACAGCACAATATTTTCAGTAGTAACTATTAGAATATGGTCATTTTACTGACTGTACAAACTGCATTGTATACTTTAAAATTGTTGACAGAAATGATAACTTGCCTAGCTTATAAAGTACTGCATTTATGTCATAATCAGAAACTGCCTGTTGCATTAGCTTCTTCCACCTATTCCTGTATGAATGCATCAAACGAGAGGTATAGTTTAGTGAAGGCAATACACATGTAGATTTAATACATAGATTGCCTTAATGCCTCTCTCTATTTTTTCTCCATATCATTTTCTTCATATCCAGTTTGTAGCAGGTCACAATTGTATCTGAACTTATATATAACTGTGGAGCTACAGGAGGGAGGAGATGAAAAATACCAAAATTTCACCCGGAACATGTATCACTGAATTAGCTTTAAATTAGATTTAAAATAATTGGATTAATGATTTACTAAACAAATATGCTCAATAGCGTTACATTTTACAAAAAACAAAAAACCTGTCACTTCTAAAAGCTAATGTAGGAGCTGAGGGATTCCAAAAGCTTGGTTCTGGAGTATTGTCACTGAGAGGTCTACTTATCTATAGCAACCAATCAAAGGTTGGCCTTTATTATACTACTGCTGATTTGTTGCCATGGGTTACTGTAACTTGGTAAGCAATTGTCCTTGTTGATGGATTCTGCTGATACTTTTTTAAAGATTGTTTGGTCATACACATTCATAACCAGGTATATACAAAACTGGTAAAGGCAAAACTTATGTTTTTTAATAGAATAACTTTTACATGTAGCTTTGTCATTCCCATCACTTGATCACTTGTGACAATCTTGTTACATAATAAAGGAAACATGTCATCTCAGTCATTAATTTCATCTTTCATGATTCATCTTTCAAAATTCACCTTTACAAATTTTTAAAAGCTGTTGTAATAGTTGACAATTCATTGTTCATTTTGAGTAAATGTGTCTAGAGACCTAGATAATACTGTATATATATATATATATATATATATATATATACTGTATATATGACTTACGGTCAAAATCCAGCAATATAATTTTGATCAGCCATTAGTAGTATGGCTGCCTTTCTAGCAAAAAATATCAAAAAATCGAGATGGAAAAAACTCACTCAGTAATCTCATGGGAACAACACGAGATCACACGTAATAAACTCGGAAAGACCGAAAGCGGTCTTTCTGACTTTAATAAATTTCACCAACTAGTGTCTATTAATTATTTTTACCATTTATGAATTCATTCTCTTCTAAATTTTAGAATTCAATGCATTTTTTGATCTAGCGGTATTTAGCATGACAAGTTCTCTGAAGAGCTTGTCTGTTAAATCTAATAAGCATTGAGAGGAAAAAGGGTTGTGAAGGAATACAACCAATATCCCTAACAAATATCATCTCCATTACTATAAATCAGTAGCCTCTTGTTTATGAAATAAATGATGAACACAGCTGTATTAGCTAGAAGTTCAACAGGACATATTTCAGATTCTTAATCATCGAATTAACTTGGTTATGCATGCAGAAATGTCACCTAATGAAAGTAATTACTCTCAAATTTTCCCCTAATGGCACGTTCAGTCATTGTACAGCACTTACTCAGAGACTGAAAACATTTATCTGTTAATATAAATCTCACACCTGATTAGTCTGACCTCCTACATATTCACAAAAAAATACTGCAAAAATAAACGAGAAGTCTTTTCTCAAAGCTCCTTCAGATGGTCTTAAGGCTGGATGGAGCTAAAACCTATTTTGCAAAGTATCGACAGATTTATAAGAGGAGTTTGAAATGTTGACAGTATAAATATGTATAAGGAAATTATATTTTGGGGTTCAGGAAGTCCATATCCTAAGTCTAAGTACCAGTTTATAGTAAGTCAAATATATTTTGTCTTTAGCCCTTAGAGTTATAGTTGCACAGTGAGTAAAGTTAAAAAAAGACAGTCCTCAGTTTAAACCTGGCTAAAATCTGCTCAAAATGCCTTCCAGTTAACAAAGCACTGAAAGAAGACAGTTTTGTTGAGAAAAAAAATTTCTAGCACTGAAATGTTGATCAAGCTACACTACCTCCATCAGGCCATCTGCCATTGTGACGCTTGCAGGTAAAAATTCCCTACTGACATCACAGCTGGCACTTATATTACATTCTGGCTCAGTAACACATCCAGTCAATATTTTTTCTGGTAGATATGAAACAAGATCCATTTTAGTCAAATAATAGTTTTTTTAAATTTTATTTCACATAGCAGCTCATTAACTTAGGGCAAGGCCCCACTCCATGTTTTGCTACTAATGTTTTTTTTTTTTTTGCATGTGACAAAAGTGAAATGTGTCTCATAAATGCCTGTTCTCAGTTTTGTCATCAGGCATTATACCATGAGACAATAGATATGCAGGTGTTTTCTTACTGTAAAATGTCTGGTGATAAAAATGAAAGTGGTCGCCAGTGGTGATACAAGTAACTGGTCTTTCTCTAACTTCTGCTTGTAATATACCCAGTGCTGTATCTCAGGAGGTTATAGGCACATAATGTTTAACACCTTAAGCAACAACCCACTAAATGACCATTTAAAAAGGCTTTATTTATGTCACTAATTTCATGCAAAATGTAATCTCAAATTTCAGGTTCAACATTTAAATATCAACTATGCTTCTTAGGCTGTGGCCTTGACTAGAAGAAAAGCCCCTTTTCCATATGATCCACCTATGGGCAAATGCTTTTTTATGCCTATAGGGAACTGTAGCAATGGATATAACCTCACATGTTGATACTTTTAGTTGAAATGTATGTTTATCTATCTATGTTCAGCGATGGAAACTAGAGATTTCACATATTATCCACACAATCGTATTGGAATACACAAATGATCTAGTGAATAAAAGAATAACACTTAACACAACTAACTTGGATGTTACTGACAATAATAAAATGGAGAAAAAGCAGGAAAGGTCACCTGAGGACATTCATCATGTTTCTGTAATTTCAAGAACCATGTTATTTCTTGGATTCTTCTGTTTTAGCCTCTTGAACATGACAAACTGAGACTGAGATTAAGACGCATTTCCACTATACTTTAAGTATTTTAATGTAAGAATTAGCATCTTCTTCTGACTTCAATAAGCAAATGAAAAAGTGTAATAAAATATAGCTACAGTGGATGAATGGATGTGGTTCATATTGTGTTTGGCTGTTTTCCATAAAATACTTCACATTGTAATTCATGGGATCTAAACTGGTGATCTTCGCCAATTATAACTGGAGGTGACTATACTTGATAATATCTAGTTTTATAATTTTGTGTTTCCTCCCATGATAGTCACATGGAAATCAAGCTGGAAAAGCAGACTCTATGATATTATCTTAAATATGGTCAGAAGAAGTAATCTGATGAAGCATGTATATAAATCTATCAAAAAGGGAAAATTATGGTCAGGCAGATAAAGGTGTTTTAGGTATGGCATCCTGAGAGATTGCTATGGTTACTTGTTTAGTTAGTCAATATTCTGTAAATCCAAGGTTAGAAAGGTACATTAATTTTCTTATGATTTCAACTATTTAGGAAAGTGCCATGCATTTTTATTGCAAAATGGGTTTGTCTTAATTTAAAATAAAGTTGTTTTCCATAAATTGTAAAAAAAAAAAAAAATCAAATGTGGGCTGCACTTGTGTGTAAATATAGCCCATGGCACTCAAATATATTTTAAGAGGTTATTGGGATGTTCTGGAGAGTAACAGATATGTAGATTATTCTACAGCACCTGTCATGGTAGAAAAGGTTTGCTATATAAGCAAGTATACTATATCCTAAACAATGACCACAGCCACAAAGAAAGTACAATTTGTCTATATCAGGTTGATGTAGCTACAGGAAATGTGATGCTATTGTAAAACTCAAGTGCAACCAACCTGAAGACCAATAACAGCTACCAATGTTCACAACTTCTCAGCCGTTGAAGGGCATAGGTCCCCTCCATGAATGTGTGTTATAATGCAATCCTGTAATATTTAGGAGTTTTTTTTTTTACATCAACAGTATCTTCCTTTGTAACAAGGTCATAGATTTCCAAGTTGGTGGCTCTCAGTAATTCTAACACAACAGTTGCTCCCATCCTGGGATTTGAATCCTGGACCTCCCATTCACAGGGGGTGATCTTGGCTCTTTGCCACAGAGCTACCTGAGGTTTCATGACTTATAGGTTTATTAGAGCCTGATCCCTGTCCTGCTTGTTCATGTTTTCCCACCTTGCACAGTTGCTTTGAATGATAAGACTCGCTTACTCCCATCTGGTAGCTGGTTGACAGTCAATCCCTACTAGTCTCTGGCTATATATACTCTGCAGGCTAGCTGTGTTATTGCCAGATTATAGGTCTTACATCCAGTATCCCATATCCTGAATCCTGATCCTGCTACATTCCTGCTTCTCCATGTGATTTGTGTTTTGCATGTGGGTATCCAGTTCTCCCTGGAGAGTTCTCTGCTAAACTCTTCCTGTCTCCAGTTTGGTATCTCACTCATTGTGTTCCTGGTTTTTGGTGAAATTGCTCTCGGAAGTTTCCTCCTACTCCTCCGCTACCAACTCAACACCACCCCATGCCGCAAAAGCCATAACCCCTTGCAGGGGTTAAGGGTGAAGATCAGGGATCCCTTAGATTCTACACCTTGGATGGGGCCAACACCAAACCCACTGTGGTGTCCTGGAAACCCCAAGTATCCTGACATACACATTCCAAACTGCCTGTTATTTAAAATGGATGATCTGGAAAATACAACAGTTACTTTGTACAATGCATAATTTTTTATGTATGGGTTATGTATAGTAGCATTGTAACATAGTTACATAGTTTATAAAGTTGAAAAAAAGATGGAAAAAAGTCCATTCATTTCAGCCTATTATCCTGCAATGTTGCCCCAGAGGAAGGCAATAAACCCATGAGGAAAAGGCCAATTATCCTTACCGTAGAGAACAAAAAATCTCTTCAGAATCAGAATAATTCCATGGATCAAGAACCTACAGTATCTCCAGTTATCTAATACACATTATTTATATATTCCTACCCTTAAACCCATAAGGTATAACTCATCTTAGTGAAGAAAATTCACTCCATGCTATAGAATATATAATATTTATATATTCTATATACAATATAGAAATTGGAATAGCTTCCTGGATCAAGAATCCACCTGCAGTTATCTAATACCCATAATCTGAAGGATTCCTGCACTCAAGGACGGCATTAAAGTCCCTTTTGAATCAACTATGACATTTTCTTTGGGCAGAGAGTTTCAAAACCTCACTGCTCTTACAGTAAAGAACCCCATCTATGGAAGTGCATAAGCTTTCTTTCCTCTAGATGTAGAGGATGTCCTCTTGATTACTTAAAATCCTGGGCAAAAATATTATATGTGAGAAATCTTTGTACTGACTCCAGATATATTTATTCATGGTTATTAGGTCACCTCTTAGTTGTCTCTCTTCTAGACTAAATATGTAAACATATTAAAATGGAAGTTATTCCACCATTGCATTACAGTGTATTCTTTGGACAGATACAAAGATATTAAAGTGACACGTGTATGCATTTAAGGAGATAAAAAGAATACCACCCAGGCATGACTTTATAGTATGCTGCGAGGGAGTGATCAGTGCAGGGAGAAAGGAATTTATATAGAAAAGAATTAAGAGTACTTTATAACAAGAATAATGAAGGGGGAAGATGGTTGACAGAGGGAAAGAGTTATTTCTTTCTAATGTTCTTTCTGTATAAAGCAAGTCAGGTTTTATGCTATGATGAAGTGATCACTAGTTTATATTACTAGATTTCAGATATGGATAAGGTATGGTAAGATATCTACTGCATAATGCTTGGTTATGACAAATGTTCCAATAACATGAACAGAGAGAATATAACATATGAAATAATAACTATACTCAGTCTATCAGCTTTTGTACTTGAAAGATTATTAGATTTGGAATTTAGGTCTGCTCACATTACAGTTAAATTGTAGTGTAATATTATAGACAGTGCTAATCTTAGGAAATTTGACATTATTTATTTTATATAGAAACCTATATGGTTTAGTGCCCTCAAAAACCAGCTGGTACTTTGGATAACGTGGTCTAAACAGCTGTAACAATTTTAAAATACTACTAAATAATGCTGTAAGGAACATTGCTTTAATCACATGTTGATATACAATCGATTTTTACAGATTTAGCCACCAAAATATGGCAGAGCTGATGTTAGAGTTCTGGTCACTTGATACAGCTCTTCCGGCCATCACAATGTTAATAGAGGGAATTTGCTTTGCATTCACCACACTTAGCTACAATTTGGAGTATTATAGTATTAGCAATTCTGCTTATTCACTTAGTTCCAAGTTCATGCTGCCACTTTGTTGCCATAACCCACCGCTAAACCCCCAATTTACCATTTGTATCTTGTGATGTCAAATGATGAAATTCTTACCCCTATGCCTAGAGCAGATTTGAAATCTGACAAATTAGGGGCACTCAAAGTGTTGTCACATTTGCGGAAAAAAGATGCAAAGCTGTGCATAAATACACAGTCAGCTCATTGGTGCAAACTGTTCATTTGCCACACTGCTGAAAATATTGATCTTAGACAAATAAGGAAAGTTGGAGAAGTTGCATATTGCCACAAATTCACTCATCTACATGACCATTTGCACTTTGATGAATTGCCGCAGCACATGCATGGGCGA
>WMED01006229.1:0-18680 GCA_019650415.1 Pipa parva | reverse complement strand
TATATACAGGAAGTGGTATATAGAACAAAAAGATTTATATAGAATGGTATCTAAAAGAAGCAGTCTATACAGGAAGTGGTATATAAAGTTAGTGGTGAATATAGGAAGTGGTGTATAAATACATTTTGCATATATAGGAAGTGGCATATAAAGTAAGTGGTGTGTATAAAGTAATTAAAGGAATAAGTATAGGAAGTAGTATATAGAGGAAATAGTGTATAAAGGAAGTAATTTATATAAGAAATGGTGTATCTAGGGAGTGCTATATAAAGAAAGTGTTGTTTATAAAAAGTAGTGTATATAGAAATTGGTGCACGTATGAAATGACATATAAAGCAAGTGTTACATATAGGAAGTGACATATAAAGGAGATGTACGCATATATAAAAAAACATATAAAGGAAGTATTGCATACAGCCATTTTACTTATTCACTGACCTTTATCCACAGTGACCACTGACCATTGGAAATGTACTTTATCCACCAACCACATTGCTCTTTTTTCTGATTTCTATATATTACTTCCTAGATACACCACTTCCTACATACATTGCTCCCTTTATACACCATTTCCTCTATATACTACTTCCTATATACCCCACTTCCTACATACATTACTTCCTTTATACACTACTTCCTCTATATACTACTACATATATACTCCACTTTCTACATATATTAATTCCTTTATACACCACTTTATACATACATTGCTCCCTCTATACACCACTTCCTCTATATACTACTTCCTATATACCCCACTTCCTACATACATTACTACCTTTATACACTACTTCCTCTATATACTACTACATATATACACCACTTCCTACATATATTACTTCCTTTATACACTACTTCCTCTATATACTACTACATATATACACCACTTCCTACATACATTGCATCCTTTATACACTACTTCCTCTATATACTACTATCTATATACCCCACTTCCTACATACATTGCTTCCTTTATATACTACTTCCTATATATACTACTTCCTATATACCCCACTTTCTACATATATTACTTCCTTTATACACTACTTCATCTATATACTACTACATATATACACCACTTCCTACATATATTGCTTCCTTTATACACTACTTCCTATATACCCCACTTTCTACATATATTACTTCCTTTATACACTACTTCCTCTATATACTACTACATATATACACCACTTCCTACATATATTACTTCCTTTATACACTAACTCCTCTCTATACTAATACATATATTGTATACCCCACTCTCTACATACATTATTTTCTTTATACACCACTTCCTCAATATACTAAATCTTCTGTGCACTACTTCCTGTTTACCACACTTCCTACATACATTACTTCCTTTACACACTACTTCCTTTATGTACTACTTCCTATATGCTCCACTTCTTATATGTGCCACTTTCTTTAGCGGCTATTTCCTATATACACAACCCTCCTATATATACCACTTCCTGTATGCATAATTTCCTCTATATATTTACTAATATTTATTAATATATTCAGTTTGTGGATTACAATACTTTAACATAACCATTCATTCTACCACCCTCCCCTGTGGATTAAGAAAACATTATTCTCCAAGCTTTGGGATTGTTACGGCCTTTGACTCTGGCTTTGTATCTATTCCAATGAAGTACTTGTATTCTTCATCTCAAAACAGGAAAACGTCAGTAATTGATTCCACGTGGCCTATTCAAAGTCAGAACTTTCAAAGGGATGGATCAGTATTAAGCTTTAAAATATATTTTAATTCAGGCAATAAACTGTTGTGTGAACGAAATGATAACTACCTCACTATATTATAACCTCATAATCGCCAGTGACTTGTCGTGAAGTGTTGCTGGGGCGTTTGGCAGAGGCTTATGGATGTTTAATTGAGCTAATTGTCTATTAAAACAGTTATGTCATTTGTTGTACAGAAACATTTTTTGCAAAAACTGAATAGGAAAAAAATTAAGCGAACTGCCAAGATCCTAAATATATGATGTGTTATTTGTGAAGCATTAATAGAGTTTGCACTGGCTTCCACAGTATGGTACAGGGGAAAGGAAAGCTGGAAACAGCTAATCAATAAGGTTAGATCACAGGCAAGGCCTAAGTCATTGTTGAGTATAACGGCGCTGTTGGATACACGTCACCAGTTTCCATGAAGCCATAAATTCCCCGTGAAAGCTTAAATCAAATTTCCATGGTTTGCATAGAACGGTTTATATGGTTTTCTGTTGCTATGGGATCCTCCACAATTCAATGTAAATAAATAAGACTTTCCTTATATTGCTTATGTTATATTTATTTTAACAATCTCCAATCATACCAGGGGCAGATAAAACTTTAGATACATGTACAAGTTCCCATGATCTGACAAAAAGTCTGTTGTGACATCTTGTTTCTTCTATTGGTTTCATGATAAGACTAAAACATTGGGCAACTGATATACAGTATATACTCAGGACTAGATATGTGGGGCAGTTCCTGGGTCTAGGGTAGAGCCTACGATACTGAAAAATAACATATCTCACGTGGGAAATGTACACTGTTTTTGTAGCATTGTTTAGGACCCATTTAGTTGCTTGAGTTTGGAGGTCCAGATTTTTTAACCTCATGATGGTTCAGGTAACTGGCCATTGAATGGAAACATCATCTCAATTACAGGCGAAATACTCTGGGAATCAGAGTCACTGTGGAAGCCCTGGATGAAAAAAACCCAAAAAGGGAACAGATGGGGGAGCTCCCCTAGTGGGAAACTGTTTGGGATTAATGCAGTTTTCACCAGTAATGCGAATACAACCAAATGGAGGCTGATGGAAATGTAGTACGGTAAAGTGCACATGGTATTAATAAGGGTAAACTATACTCCCCTTGGTGCAATCACCAAATAGTCATATGAATAAACATTTTAAAAAGGTGTTGAATTCTTTTTCAGTATTATGGCATGTTGTTGAACTCCATTTTTGTGGGTAAACTCACCAGAGACAGAGAAAAATGATCACTTAATAAACCAGTGATGTTATACAGTATACTGTAGGGCGTGTATGGGTATAGATGACCCTCCTTATATGACTTCAATCTCCAGATAATGCTTAGAAAATTCACTTAGTACTCATAAGATGTTCCACTTGCAAATCATGTAGATCATTCTGTGAAGTAAGATGAGGAGAGAAGAACCATAGTGTAATATGTCAAAGCAGAATACACTTTATTAATATAAAATATACTCACAAACAATGAATAATAACAGGCCTGTATGGGTAATCTCAGCAGATTACCTTTCTGGTTCAAGTGTAGGATTTTGCAGGTGACTACTTACTGTATACTGACTTTTATTTGGACCTTTTAAAGACTCATTTTATCCTGACTTTTACTTTTTAACTATTTTTTTCACTTGTTACAAAGAGGTGCAGTACCCATCAGTGTTTGGTTTGTCCTATTATTGTATTGTCTCAATTAGGGCTTGCGCAAGAATGATGGGAATTTGTAATTATTCTATGTGATGTATCTATTCCAGAGAATAGATCACTACACAGGGTCACATTTTTACCTGTGTCGGGAATCATCATCATTAAATTGTTGTTGGTTCTGTTTATCAAAAACATCACATTTTATTTGTTGCGGGTCCCTCACTCTAAGGTGCAACATCTCTCCAAGCTATTTTTATCAGGAACATTGCTCGGAATACAAGTGAGCCAAATCTAATTGGAGATCAGTGATGGCATACTGTTTTGTAGCAATGTGCACCAGATGTATCTAATGTGATGGACAGCTTTGCAACACTTGGCACAAAATCACAACCACCCATCAAGTATCAGTTACACAAGGAAACCATGGGTTGCCATGCTCTTCATCCAGGTCAGGCTGACTGAGAAGACATCATCTTTCCAGAAGGACATTAAGATTTTGCTATTTTTGCTTCTAGATTTCTTGGAGGTGATTCAGGAACAATCGTGTATGTACTTTGGAAACAAAATTCTGAAATCATCATGTAGAGTTAATGCACTGCGCACTCTCCATGCTTCAGTTTAAAAGGCAGAAATCGACACCATATGCCATAGGTCCTAATTGCTACAAGGAAGGAAAGAAGGGGGAAGGAGAGAAAGGGGGGACGTCAAGATGTTTTGCCGCACCTCGTTTATTGTAAAGTTAAATATGTCGAATGCTCAGCCCTAGAGTAAAAACAGGAGAAATAGTAGGAAGGTTTTAGGACTAGATTAGACCCATTCTTAGCTACAAGACACCTTCAGCCCCTGTGGCAACGACGTTGTAAGCAGGTTTTATGGGTTCCTTTTCAGTTATTTTATTTATTTCACAGTAAATAAAGTGGATATGGGGCTCGGAGGAGAAGGATCCAGATGTTAGCGAGTTTGTATGAAATTTGGTGGAAACAAGCTGTAAAGAAAAAAACACAGTAATAAAACTAAAAGTATAAAAAGCCAGGCTCTGTCAGTGCCACACATCTGGACAATGCAGCTGTACGTTCCCAGTTCTGTCGTCACCCTTACAAACTCCAGTACCCTGATTTCACCCCAATTAGGCAGAGGAATCCACTTCAGTGTCTGCCTTGATTTGGCCTCAGAGCAGCAAGGAAGGGCCAGGCACCTCGAGGTTGACCCCTCAACTTGTTTAGAATTTTACAGTCCTCTAGTTATTCCTTTAAGCCTTCTTTAACATGGCTGCTTCCACCGCAAGTTTGTATTCACTGTCAATATCAGACTTCAGAGAAGATGATGAGAATTGTATTTTTAAAACTGAGGGAAGCCAAGGTTAGCAGGAGATAGATGATCCATCTTGTCCACCTTTCCTTTGTCACTATTGTAATGAAATCAGGTTTGTTGTAGCGCTGTTGTAGTTTTTTCTGATTCAGCATGTTATAGTTTGGATGCATAGCTGAGAGCTGTGAAAACAAGTAAAAATGGGTCAGGGTTAGGAAGGTGGGCAGATCTGGGCATGATTTGGGTGAATTAATGTAGGGAAGTCACTGGACCCCCTTTATTAAATCTTAGTCCTAACTAGTTCAAAAGGAGACCTAGCCGGTGCTTAGTTATCGTGGACTTTCTGGTGAATGTCCTCAGGCTTGGTTATTACTTTTAATATAGTATTATATTATTTTATTTATTAGTCTTAAATTAAAAAAGGTGTATACAACCAAGCAATAAAATGTTAACTCCAGATACAGGAGAGAAAAACTAATGTCCCCTAACCATAATGGATATTCTGAAAGTACAGGGTCTGCAACCTAAACCTATATATTAGGAAGCCGTACATCACTACCTTTGAACTGTAGTGTTATCTTATAGAACTGACGATGCTAGTATCTAATGGCCACCATATTGGATCCTGTGCCATGTACAAGTGAAATAATGCATGCAGAAGTAGGTGGCTTGGAAGGGAAAGAGTGTGGGTTTATTTTGTTGCTGGCGTGTAGGCTATATGAAGAAATGTGATTTATTAGGAGACTTTAGTTCTTCTTTAATGACATGAGAAGTTTATATGAACAAGTATACAGTTCAAAATTTGTTTGGTTTATTCTTATTCCTGTATTTGTGTATCTGCTCAAGACAAAACTCTGAAATGATATTTAAATGACACATCCCCCAGCCCCCACTGTAAAACATAATCCATTTGCTATACTCAGTACAACAATTTCGTCAGAATGTTTCAGGACAAGGACTGATATAGTATGAGAATCTAACAGTACAGTGTGCTGAAATCCCCCGAGCTGGGATTATAACAGAACCCCCTGTATTTCTGATTCCTTGAAGCCTTTACATAGTAGGAGTTGTCAGGAGGTGTCCATCCATGATGCAGCTCTTATCTTTAATCTGCTTAGTGAAGGTCAGTTAATAAAAGCCATTGTCTGATTGGTTAATGATTCTCTATGTGTATTCATTTGGGACCAATGTTTACAATAGTCCATTGCCATAAAATGTAAATGCGCCTTATTTAAATCATCTGGTTTCTTTCCTATGACTGTTATAGGAGGCAGTCACCTTGGGAACAGACCCTTCCTGTTCACTCTCTCTGCCTGGCACCGGCCTTACAAATCTACCATTTACATATGGAGTCCCACTTCCAATTTTTCTCAGGTTCCCACTCTGTAAAACTGACCCTAGGTCTACACCGTTAGCAGAGACTAAAACATGGTATCCTTAAAGATGATTATTTATTGGCTAATTTCAATCTCCATTTATAGTCTGAAGGCAGGAATGCCAGCTCTGGTGGAGTCAGGATGTTGATGTGCCATCTGGCAGTGCTATTCATTTGTAGATAGTCTACATGTCTTCACCCTGTTGTTTCACGTTTAAGTATCTCATATATAATGATGATCTGTTTGGCCATGGAATACCACATAAGGGGAAAAGCATTTAGCTGTCAGAAAGCCAACGCATTCACCCAAAACCGTTTATGTTCCAACAAAACTATCATCAATCAAGCTCTGTGGCACTTTGTCAGTTCTAGCTTATCTTGTTGGTGTGTACTACCAGAATGTGTTTGTAATAATTGTGGTGACCTTATTCTAGTACTGTTTAAATGTGAAATCCTATCCAAAGTAAAATAGCATTTGTTGGATCTTTGATGTTCTTTCTCAAACTGTGCCAGGTCAGGGGAAGAGCACATTGAAGTGTTTTTTTATTCTTTTTAGATTTGATAAGGTTATAAAAAGACATTTCAGAATCAAATCCAGATTTACACCATCCTGTGAACTATTTCATGACAGATTTAAAATGCCAGCTTCCGCTATCTTTACAAATGCTTCTCTGGTGACAAATAAATAAGGCCAAACACTTGTACAGTTGTGGATCTGCTCACTTGATAAATTTAGATTTAAGTGGCGCAACAGGTTCCATTACGGTCAGAAAGGTCCGTTGGCGGTTTCCATTGTCTTTAAGTAGGAAAGATGTCGAAATTTAGTAAAATACAGAGAAATGGCTACAGAAAAAATTCACAGAAGTAAAATAACTGAATACAGAAATAAATAGGTTAACTTTTCCTTCTCTGTATAAGGGAAATTTTAAATGTAAGAAGGAGCTAGCAGTTATTTAGGCGAGATGAGAGCATGCTAGTAAAGATCTCTGAAGTACATGCTGCTCCGAACATTGGGAAGTGAGCTACAGGTTATGCACATTGTTTATGATGTGGAAATTAGTATAAAAATTCGAGTTGGACTGCCTGTTTAACACATTTTCATATATTATTATTATATCTTATTACTGTGCTTCCAAAAATGAACACTCATTACTTTATTAGACCAGAATACTCATGTTGCCTGTCCCTGATGGAAACCATGAGTTAATTAGTGGAGAGCTCTGCTACATTAGCCAGTAAATTATGAATTGATACATGGGAGAGACAGTAAAACTGAGTTCATTCAAAGAATAAAGACTTTGTTAGTAATTGGAATGAATATGATGGACTGGTTTTTATTCTTATAATATAGGGTAGAAGTGTAAATGTTTGGGTTGCTTGGGATGACGATGGAGGAATGTACGTAGATTAGAATAAAACTGGACCCAATAGTTATACATAATGTTTTAGGTGTCCTAAGGTCCAAAGAGAGAAGCAGAGTCTCAGGGAGACTATAAAATATTATGATTGTTTTAGGGAGAATAATAGTTATAGCAGATATCCTAGAGCATTTGTCCCCAAACCTTCCCCCAGACTTCACCGGCGCATGTTTCTGGATATCTGCACAGGAATATTATTAAAGTGATGGGACATACTAGAGAGAAGGAATGCGCGGACACAAAATGATTCCGGCATATATCCTTTTTAATGGACCATGGGTGCAATATGTCAAGGCATATAGACCACCCTTCGTCAGTCTATACCTCCCCAAAACATTGCTCCTGCACCTTGCATCCATGGTGCATTAAAAAGGTTATATGTTGGAATCATTTTGTGTGTGCGCATTCCTATTACAGCATTCATAGTTATCTGTTACCCCACATCCAGGAATCCTGCACCACTTTGGAAATCACTGGGTGTGTATTTCTGCATATATTTGGAGATACTAGAGAAAGAAAACTGTACTGCTGCCTAGATATCCGCAAAACCTGGTGAGGCCTGAGCAGATGTTTGGGAATCTTTATATATATATATATATATATATATATATATATATATATATATATATATATACTGTATATTGTAGGAAGGTCAGAGGTACCGTCATAGACGGGAGGTATTTATCACCGAGGTGGCTGGCCTCGGTGATATGAAAAACCCTTTAAAAGTATTGCCAGCAGCAATAAGCTGCTGAGCAGTTTTTCATGGTAGTCTGGGTCGGGTTTTTCATGGAGCGGCCCAAGAGTCTGGGAGGGACGGCCATTCCAATACTCCAGCCTAGGTCTTACCAGCCAGATAAAAAGGCAGCTGGTGCAGGAAAACGGGTGTGGCTGGGTGTTGCCAGACTGTGAGGCTGTGTAGGCCTGAAGCCCTGAACCACTAGTGAGTGAGACTTCCCATTGATGTTTGGGTGAACTTTCTGCCAGAAGGGAGGAGTTATTATTTTGCCACTGTGAATTTTATACGCTGAAGCAAAGCTGTATTTTGTGTTGCACATTTAAGGACTTTTAAATAAATCATTATTTAGTGTGACCTGGATACCTACTCTCGTGTCTGTCTTTGTGCTGACCGCCTACAATATATATACATTTTTTGATTTATAAATTGGCACTAGGGTACATGGAGCTAAACACAATACCTTTATAATACAGACATGGGGGAAGTACTCCATGTAGTACAATACATTGTATAGTACAGTATAAACAAATATGCTAATGTTTGTAGAATTGAGTAGACAATGAAAAGATCAGTAGAAGGTTTCCTTCCCAATTCCAGCTATCTGCAGAGAAGAGTCCATTACACATGCAGTCAGGAACCAGCTTCTACCCCGGGTGTCTTGAATTTCCTAGTTAGTTGAAAATGAAAATATTTCAGTTTCTAGAAGCACATTACACATTTACCCAGCCAGGCGTAAGACTTTGTGTACATTTTTACAGGTCACAGAGGCAGCTAAAACAATCTTGGATAGTGGAGAGAAACTTCCTCTGCTATTGGTTGCAAAGCTGCTGAAATTCCAGTTCCTGTGGATCAAGCAGAAGGACTTGCAGAGGCGTGAAGCTGAGAAGAAGGTACTCTATTACTCTCTTTTACTAATTAGTCAATTAACTTACTATCTAATACATTTATTGTGAATGTATTACCCTTTGGAAAGCAATTCCCAAGGACACAGATTGCAAATCTTTGCCATGCATGTCTATTTAACAGAAGACCGAATTAAATTAAAGATTAATTAAATTCCAAAACAGAATTAACTTTACGTAGTTTCTTTCAGAGCACCGAATTCTCCTTTTTTGACTACAGAAAAACTGGTTTCATTAGTGTGCCCACCACCATGCTCTGGTCAACGTGAGCAGTGCTTGTTTAGAAAGGTTTAGGGTGATCTACATGGTGAGAATTCCAGTAGAAACCAGACACTAGCAGAAGCAATTGCGTCTGTAATGAAAAATGTTTGGAAAGCATCAGATAAAACAGAAGTTATGCTAACTTCCTGAAAAAGACTGTACAGTGTTGCATGCTTTGTGCAAAGTCCATAGCAAAAAGTTTCTTTATAAAAGAGTTTTATATGCCAATAATGTAATCAAGTGCATGTTATTCATACTGACTATGAATTGGTCCACAAAACGTCTCTTTACAGTGCAACGTCATAGCAGGTGGGCAAGATCTGTTGGTTTACTCTTTATATAATGAGATCTATAGAGATTTGTCTGTCATGGGCCAGGTAAATTGCTATTAAAGACTGACATTTATTTGTATTATAATCTTCTGTTTCCTAATGCAGCCTCTAGACGAAAAAGTCAAGAGCAAACCTTCTAAGGTAAAACCGCCTAGTGCAAAGTCTGCTGGTAAATCTAAAGGGAAAAGGGGTTCAGAGCCTCTACCCGCAGTCCAGAAGATCACTGCTCTTAAACGTCGAGGGGAAGATGAAGAAACAAACAAGTATATAGGTACCTGGAATTTAGGACAAAAGACTCCCATAGTGTAGGACTGGGTCACCAAGAAACAAAGAAGTCTTAAGAGGCATCTCTTGGTCATCCAGTTTCCCCAGCACTAAGGGGGTAATTGGGTAAAGTGAGAATGCAAATGTCGAATTCTTAAAACAGCGGATTCCTATAGAAAATCCGCGACCGTAACAATGTTCCCATAATGAAGTTGCGGCTGCAACAGTGACAGTCTATTGCTACTTTCTTTAGCTGGCAAATTCACACCTTTACGCAACAATTTGGACTTTAGACAATAACCCCTTAAATCTCTCCTCCCTCTTAGAACAAAAGCCACAATCTGTTACCTAACCTGCCATGTCATTTAACCTAGTAACTTAAAGGTTCTACTATTTAGGGAGGAAATTAAAATTCATTATTGGGAATGAACCACTGTGTGTGCTCTCTGGTGCCCCTCCCTGACATTGAGGTACCATTGATTATATTTGGAAATTATTTGTTGATTATGAGTGTAAAAATGGACAGCAAGTTCATTTTTTAGTTATTATTGGCCCAAGAGACTTGAAGTAATGTCAGTGTAACTTGTTAAAGAAAGGGGTGAATTTTCAGGATAAAGTACAATTCCACATGCATCAGCTGAAAAGTGGGGTCTTTGGGGAGCAGAGCTGAATTTTTTAGTTCCTGTTGCAATATTTGCACCTGAGCTCTGTCTATTTGATAACCCTGTTGAAAGCAGCATCATTGTAAGCATTAGTGCACAAAAATAAAATAAATTTGGTTCCTAAAGCAGAGCTTTGTGTTCCTGGACCAAGTGACTCATCTGCAATGTCAGTAGTAAATGAAATACTAGAAATAAACAGATATGCAATCTCAACCTTGGTACCAATCGGCAAGTGAAGATTTAACCACATTTATCCACTGATCTCAAACTGGGTTTCTATAATATGGAGCGGTACAGAGCCTGGTTTCCTCATTTGTGGAGCTTTTCTGGGTATTTGTACCCTATTTCCCCAAAAATAAGACATCTCCTGAAAATAAGATCTGGTGCAATTTTTTCCAAGCTTAGAAAATAAGACCTAGCTGCAGTAAAGTACAAGAAATATACTGTAGTGGTACTGTGTCCCCGAAAATAAGACCTAGCTGCAGTAAAGTACAAGAAATATACTGTAGTGGTACTGTGTCCCCAAAAATAAGACCTAGCTGCAGTAAAGTACAAGAAATATACTGTAGTGGTACTGTGTCCCCAAAAATAAGACCTAAGGGGCGAAATTTATTAAAATCGGTATATCACCAATATCGCGATATCGATAGCATCGATATTGTGATATCGGAATTTTACCGATATCGAATTTCAGCAGTTCTGCCATTGAAATCAATGGTTTGGCCGAAATTCGATATCGCGATATCGGTAAAATTGAGATGTCGCGATATCGGTAAAAACCCGTTCGATATCGATGATATCGCTTTTAATAAATTTCGTCCCTAATGTGTCTTTAGGAGCAAAAATTAATATAAGACGCTGTCTTATTTTTGGGGAAACAAGGTATGATGGCCATGGTATGGTACCCTAAGGCAATGTAAAAACTTAGGGGTTTCCTAATGAAAGGTTAACTAAACCCTTAGTGAAATCTTGGGTTTATAGTGCTCATGGTGCTAAAATATAAACTTTTCTTTTTATCCACACTATTTTCACTATTACATGCATAAGAATTATTTCCACATGTGTATTTCTTTACCAAGGCCACACATCTTATTCATTTGTATCAAATACATCCCTCTGTTACCTACAATAGGGTTTCCTCACATTTGCAGATTATTTTCTGTTGGGTGTCGTGGCTGATTATAATCTGTATTAAAAAAAGGTTTTTTTGGTTTTTTTTCTTACATCTTACCATTTTATACAAAGGTCCCACTTGCTACCCAAACATCTTCTTCCTCTGAAATGAGTTTAGGAAGGAGTCAGCTTCTCCCCTTCTTTTTCCCAAACTGACAATAAAATATTTGGAGAAGGGCGTGGGAAGGTAGGTAGCGGAAGAGGAGAGTGATTTAGTATGAAAGCTGTACATAAACATTTCAAGATTTGTTCAGAGGTACTGAACAGATTTTCCCGGTGTGCAGGCTGTATGTATCTGCTGTGCCAGGGCAGAGTAGTTATATTAATGAAGAATGGAAGTTACTTGAGCCAAAGACTTTAAAACAGTAAATAATAGTTAAAGTATATATGACCCTAAGTTGGTTGAGAAGGACAATAATCTAGCAGGGGCCTTCCTAAGCACTGTCCTTAGGCCTATGTTGTTGTGGAAAAGTGGTTGAGCCAACCATGATTGTGGCACCATCCACAGCAGTGGGTTGTCTGTTGAGAAGTACAGGAAATGTTCCACAACCCATAAATTAACATATCTATGGTCATGCACAGGATGGAACAATCTGTTTTGTTCCCAGGAGGATGACTCTCTAGGCCCCTCTCTGGCTCTTTAAAGATAACTTCAGTTTTATACTTACCTGACTATGGGGGTGTTAATTAGCAGGGACTCCCCCAACTTTTCAATTTCTTCATTTTTATTTACTTTACGTTTGACACAACTTACAACAAATTTAGTTGCAAAAAGTTAATATTTCTTAGTCATCAACTGGATTTTTCTGCTCAACGCTCACTAATAGACTATTGGAAATGTCCCAGCCTGGTTTTGTGGTCATTTGTTTTAAAAGAATATTTAGTTTGACTGTCCAAAGGTAAAACACACCCTACCTTTTCATGTGTATGTACTCTTGATGTGTTTGTATACAATAGAATTCACACTATATGCAGGGCTGCTGGGACTCCTGCTAGAGGTGCACATCCATCTACAGGTTCTCCTCAGACCTCTCCCTCTATTTACAGATGATGAGCCTGATGATGGAGCCCATCATTACATCATAGTCCTTGGATTCTATCAGCCTCAAATTCTGGTTCTGTTGGCTGAGCTTGGGATCTGTGTTTCCAGTGTTATCAGGATCTCTTCCCAGAACTATGCATGTTTGCCTGCTGATTCAGAGGACCCAAGTATAGCACCAGAAGGTAATATATGCTCCCCGTGCTTTTCAATATTTGTTATTATGTTCCCTGTGTGTAGAATATGTGTTACTATGTTTCCTATGCATAGAATATTTATTATTATATACTCTGTGCATGGAATATTTGTTGTAATGTTCTCCGTGCATGGAATATTTATTGTAATGTTCCCCATGCATGGAATATTTATTATTATATACCCTGTGCATGGAATATTTATTATTATATACTGTACCCCGTGCATGGAATATTTATTGTAATCAGTGCAATGTTAACATGAAGCAGTTTCAGAAAGGGATCCACATTCCTAGTCTAATTCATGCAGCTATTGAGTACTTCTAGGGAGCCCTTGTTCCTTTAATGTGGTTTGTTGAGTTTGACGATATCCATTTGGGGATCAATTTACCATAGAAACAATAGCAGGCTCCCGAAGTACTTTCCCAATTACTCCTTTGTTAAGTTGTTGAAAGGGCACTTGGAAATGACTTGAGGTAAGATTTTGCTCGAGACATATTACATTTGCGTGATACAATGAAGCACACCTCACCAGTGCGTCCACCTAATATAATGCAATAATGTAACCTGGCCATTAGGGCAATATAGTGTCCCAAATAATTATCTGGAGGAGTAATGTGACTGTCCCACAAAGAGATACAAACTGGAACAATCTTTGGACCCTCCTCCCCTAAACTATTTGAAACCCTAGATACTGAAGGAATATCCAGTTCCCTGTTAGTTCCCCACCCTGGGACAGTTTGTGTGCACGAAGCTTTGTAGTATGTGGGCTGCACATATCTATACTATTGGATGGATCTGCTTGATCTATTATATTAATGACAATGCCTAATTTTCTATACATCAGTTGTAGCAGCAGAACAGCAGAGGAAAGCATCTGTGACCAAATCATTGGAGGTGTTTTGGAAGTATTTGGAGCCTATTCTAGAGAGTGGCCCTCCCGGATCACCACTCCTGCAGGTCGCCAGACTCCAGTATATGGTAAAGGAAAAGCACCTCCCTCGGGCCTGGAGTGAAAGTGACATGCTGGTTAGTACATTATCGCATGGCGCTAATGTAAATATAGACAAAACAGATCCTTTTATAGCAATGTATTAGTCACTTTGCATCCAAAATTACAGTTGCTTCTGTTTTTTTTAATTCTGCACCTTTAAGACCAGTTTTAACAAATAACGCCTAAATGGACCCCTGTGTTATAGAGCTGGCTACGTATTTTATAAAAAATGTTATCTCTTTCCTTTACATGAATGACTTTTTATTTTAAAGAAGCACAATTGCTGCCATTTTAATCATTCTGAAGAAGTCACTCGTGTTAAAAGGGACACAAATGGGAATTGCTGCATTTTAATCATTCTGAAGAAGTCACTCTTGTTAAAAGGGACACAAATGGGAATTGCTGACATTTTTTACATAAAACTATGATGATGAAGCCTCCTCTTTATGATGAATTAGCTGTATTTTTGTAACACCCTTTTCTACTATTGCGATTACACTACTGTAAATAGCAGACAGTGCTTAACTATATATCTCATTTTAATTTACTTTCGTGTTTTAATTAAAGACTGTTGTAAATATATTTATTTTAAAATATTACTAGAATGCAGTTATGCAGAAATGAGGCAGATGTAAATGGTTAACGCTAGCGATCACATCTCACAAGGTGGCTGAATGCTGCAACTAATTCCAACAGTCTTAGTCAGACACTAATAACTTGCTTAATGCATGCTGAACTTTGTAACAGATTTACAATAGATATACAGTACATATTCCAAACTCACAGAGAAAACACCAATATGAGACCTGTGCTGTGAGTGCAAAAACTCTAACATTCGCTATTTACCTTCTACAGCTGGAGTACGCCACAAAAGTCTTCGAAAATATCGCCTGCCTTATGTATGATTGTTTGGACTGGAGAAGGCAACACCAGCACTATCTGAATAACCTGCAGCTCATCGACATCCCACTCGTGTCCCGTGGAAAGATCCTAGACCAACAAATACCATCATTGCCTGATGTGAGCATCTTCATTCCTTTAGACGTAACTGCTCAGTTTCCTCAAGTTTCGAACAGTCAAAACAAAGGGGACAGTTCAACAAGTGCACCTAGAATGAAAGAAAATGACAAAGTTGAATGAGCTTTCAAAAAAGAACTGTACTATTAAATATTTGTTTTTGTAGTATATTGCATATTATGTGTTCCACCAGCATCCTAATGATATAAACCTTCTACTACAAATATTATCATATACCATATTATATATTCCACCAGCATCCTAATGATATAAACCTACTACTATAAATATTATCATATACCATATTATATGTTCCACCAGCATCCTAATGATATAAACCTACTACTACAAATATTATCATATACCATATTATATGTTCCACTAGCATCCTAATGATATAAACCTACTACTACAAATAGTGTATTCCATATTATATGTTCCACTAGCATTCTAATGATATAAATCTTCTACTACAAATATTATCATATACCATATTATATATTCCACCAGCATCCTAATGATATAAACCTTCTACTACAAATATTATCATATATCATATTATATATTCAACCAGCATCCTAATGATATAAACCTACTACTATAAATATTAACATATACCATATTATATGTTCCACCAGCATCCTAATGATATAAACCTACTACTACAAATATTATCATATACCATATTATATGTTCCACTAGCATCCTAATGATATAAACCTACTACTAAAAATATCAGTGTATTCCATATTATATGTTCCACTAGCATCCTAATGATATAAATCTTCTACTACAAATATTAATATATACCATATTATATGTTACACCAGCGTTCTAATGATGTAAACCTTCTACTACAAATATTATTATATACCATATTATATGTTCCACTAGCATCCCAATGATATAAATCTTCTATTAAATATATTCAAATAACCCATCCTACCTATCATCATAATATAAACCTTTCATCAACAATAGAAACCTTCCACTAAATATATTAATATATATCTTCCACCAATATCTTAATAATATATAAACCTTCCACTAAATTATGTATAAAATGAACCTCCCAGCAAATAAATTTATAATATAAATCTTCGACCAATATACTGTATAATATAAACTTTTTGGCAAATACTGGGGACTACAAGTCATTTTGGAGATTTGCACATTTTATAATAATGTACTGTAACTTTTGGAGACAGTATAATATTATCAAAATAAAAATTCCCGAATGCTTTTTTCTAATAAGCTGTTCCCCAGGCTTTACCATGCAGCCTCATTAATAATGAAATATCTGCCGTCTACACAGCACAGAAATATTGTTTTTCCAGGATCAGTTCATTAAAGCCTTCTTGTTCCCATACTGGACATCCCCTTTAACTAAATAACGCTGCGTGTATTTGTAACTGGAGAATGAATTATTCAAAGGTGAATTGTTCTTTATAAAATTCTCATCCACATGTTGATTATCTGCAAACAGGTCCAAGATGTGCCATCTTCACCATCATCTCCAACAGGCAAAAGAAGAGGCCATATTGAAGCTGTTCATTCAGTGGATTCTCTGCCACCTTCCACTGCAACACATGGTATATATATGGGGCACACTACACATTCTGCTAGAGTTTATGGTTAAATAGGGATGTTCAACCATCATTCTCCAGTTGGAAAATTCTGTGCATCAACATATGGACGGCCCAGGGTGGATCAAAATTTTTTTTAAGTTCTAAGTCAGTCCCACATACAGTAATGCTACATTATGAGAAAATAAAAGTGGGTGTAATGTTTCTTCTCTGTGTTTCCCTCCCTGTACAGCTGAACTTGAATTACCTTCTCTGCCGACAGAGGTGGACATGAGATTTTACCATGATCTGCTCAGTGAAGTACCGGAGGAGCTTGCTTCTGTCCCGGTGATACTGCACTGCATGCTGGAACAGGTTGGTCATCCATCAGATCAACCAGAAATCAGTTGTATAGAAAGAGATGCAGTTAAATAAATGGAACCCTGGAATTACAGATGTTTAAACCTATATATATGTTTGTTAACAATTTAGTTAATGCGAGAATTTAAAGTTACGCATTGATTATGTGTGTTTGGGGGTATAGGGGGGCAGAGAAAAGAGAAAGAGATTTATTAGGGAATGAGTGAGAAGGAAGAAGATTTCGAATAATGGAAAAAATGTCATTATCTGTATGATATGGAAGGGTCTACAGAGAAGGGCGGTTCCAGAGTTAACCAATGGTAGAGGTTTAAGGAAAGTTTTTTAACCTTCTAACAGGTTGTTGCTACCGCGCAAGATATGACACCTCCCAGCCAATCTGTGCCTGAACCACGAGAAGATGGGCTGGACCCTACTATAGCAGAGCATATTATATCTTCTTTGGACTCACTCTCTATTTCTGATAAAGAAAAGAAGGTAAGAGAATGAGGAACATAGTGCAGTAATGACATCATAGCTTATGTAAATCCATTACCGTCCTGTTCTCTGCCCTGTAGGCTATCCATGTTGGTGACAGGTGCAACAAAACTTTCATTTCCATTGTTTGTGCTCTCATATACACCACCCCATGTACTCGAAATGTGCAAAGCCTCATGGGAAGATGTCCTGGTAGACAATGATCTGAATATAAGCTATTGGAGCTGATTTGATTTTTAAGAAAACAAGTGAGGTCCAATACATTGGTTACCCACTGGTTATCCTAACTGATTGCTTTAAGGCAACTTAGTAAAAATGGAAATGTTCCGTTAACATTTCTTATGTGTAACATTTCTGCACAGTTTCCAGGAATTATAATGTTATAATTGTTAATAAATTATCTGTAATTTGTTTAAGCAGCCGATGTCTGCAATCAGCTATGAGAAAAGCAAACACACAACAGAAAGGATATTTGTATCTGCACTGATTAGGAATGACTGCCTTTTTCTATCTTATTCCATGGCTGGAATATAACCAGCAGGGCTATAATCAAACCATTGTTTTCATTAGTGCAGCCAGGTGAAATTATCAGCACAGAGATTAGAAAGCTGTGCAAAGTCAGGGAATATATATATAGGGCAAGACTACACCAAGTCAAGAGATAAATATGGACGCAATTTACCCAGAATACCTTGAAGGTAACACTGAGCTATTCATCATGAATTCTGAATGGTGCGTTCACAGTCAATTGGAAGTTGCTGTAGGTGGTTTGTGCCACTTGTCTTTACAGTATATGGCAAAACATCAGTGGGAAAGAACCAGCACAGGGAAGTTTTCCAGATGTAGCTGTATATATAATACTCCTTTAATTTCAGTTAACAATGGGGCTGACACCCATTACTGGCTCCCTTGGGTATGCTGTGCTGTAATACTACTGTACAAATAGCACAAATACTAAATAATGCAGAAATGACTTTATTTTCTTTAACATTAAATCATTTTCTTTTTTTTCTACAAAGAACCTGTACAACTCTTTCCTTGTTCAAGAAAGAGATCATGAAAATGCACAGGACAAAGCACCCCATGTTTTGAAGTACCACGATAAAGCAAGACATGTAGCTTGCCAGGTGCAGGTGAGGATAAAGCAAGACATGTAGCTT